>QQSS02178530.1:1333-14638 GCA_003687565.2 Craspedacusta sowerbii
GATCAAATATCTCTCTCAATTGCCTACCAGCACGCAAACAATATGTTATAGAGAAAGTCAGCGAAATCAGATAATTGCATTCAAGCATTAAATGAAGGCAGACGCGATCCTCAGCGCATTGCAATAACACGCTTTAAGCCACCTTCTGCCATCTTTACAATGTAAACGCAATACATTATGTATTAAATCAAGGGAAAACATCGATTCACATTTACGATCACTTACGACTGCTTAGAGAGGGCGTAAGAATCATTTTGGAGCTCGTACAGCTTACATGAAACAATGCACTTCTCAAGGCCCCCTTTGTTGTGTATAGACACCAGTCTTGCTATAGCAGACATCAACAAAAGCGTTCAGACATACAGAGTTTCACGCGCACGTACAACAACACTTATTACATATGCCCTCACCAACGCACGCACACACACACACACGCACAGTTCATTTTAGTTCATTTCTCATAATTTTTATTCCTTTATTACAGGATAAATCGATGAATTTAAGCTACTTACGACGACTTTATTTCACCATGCCCACGAGCCAAGTATTTGTAGCTAGGAAGTCAAGCCGGGCTCATAACCGCCGACCCCACAGGCATATTGAGAATGTGAGAATATCAAGTCGGATTCCTAAAAGCTCCAATACTTATACCTTTGTTGTTCGACTTGGGGCCAACCGATCAAGGCAGCACCTTAGACCCCTCGCGCATTGGCTAAACAGCCTCTTCGAAATCATAGCGTCATTTTATTATTATTACAATTATTTTTATTATTATACAAGCCATTTATCATAGCCTTGATAACTATACAATAACCACGCACGGCAACTTCAGGACGTCCCATAAAAGTTGTCCCTCGCGCCCAACCTGGAATAAACCTTCTTAAACTCGAATGTGAACTCGCTAAAATTTGACACTCCTCACAAATTCAACCATTTTGCCACAAGACCAGATGTCTATCCGATAGAACTGATAGTTACGTGCGCATGCGTGAGGTTGACCCAATCCGTGGCACAGCAAACCTATTTTTAATAGCTCGCTCAGGGATAGTCATAAAGGAGCTGGAATTTGACCAGTTTTCGTTGTTTGCAAGCCATGGCAAACGCCTAACGGTGCGATGCCAAATAGTTGCAAGATCTGCCTAAGCGAAAACCAATTCCTATTGCTGGCAGGGTTTCACTCCGCGCTGCTGGTACGATTAAACAACGCTCTCACATCTGCTTGTTTATGCAAGAACCGTGCTCGCACAGCGTACAAAATGCGCAAAGCGCTACAAGTGGTCCAGGGTAGTACCGGTAAAGTGTCTCACATGGAAGTTAACAACGTACTCTGTGTTGTACCTTTGCACAGAAATGGCGAACGGATGGAACGGGTGGAACGTGAAGGCTACCAGTCGTCGCGCCGTCGCTGGGATGGGGCGACCGTGGACTCCTGCGTATATCTTGTATTTCAGTAAGCCCGAATCGCGAGAATAAAATCTAAAACAAAATTGAAAATAACATCAAATAAAATAGAAAATTAAAACTACAAGAAAACTCTGACAACCCAGAGCAAATTAGAAACAATCAAGGTCACAGATAAGGGAAGGCTTACTATTTCGCCAGCAAGTAGGAACATAGGCCTAATATTGTCAGTTGTCTTAGCGGTCCTAGAAGCTTACGGCTAATTTGAGTACTAGGTCCCCTAAAAAGGGCAGGAAGGACTTAAAAATGCTCGGTACGGAACACAAGTACATGTGGTTGGTAGATATTCCGCTTTTCAAAATACTAAAAAAAACGTTTGAAGTAGTCGTTGTTAACGAGCTAAATTCCCAAACGACATGTAGACGATTTCCGCCAACAGAGAAGTTTTCACGTACCTCAGAACTTCAACAACAGAGCAACAACGTGTCAGCAATACATCACTTGATCAGAACATCATCTTGGCACATCACTTTTGGATTTTTAAAAAACTCAGCATCCAAAATACACTTAAACTCCAGACATGAAAGGCATCTTCAATAACTCTCGATGGCTCAAGAATACTGGGGCACACAAGAAATGTGAAACGTCTACAATGAAGTTCCAAAACTAAGCAATGTGAAGTTTCTTGCTACGAAAGAATCAATTCCATGTCTGAATAATTTCCCAGAGTTTTATTCCTTTAGCAAACTAAATGATGATCCCTCAACATAAATTAACAGACCCACTGCCAGCTCATAGGAACATTGTGAAGAGTATCAAACAACTAAGGAGGGACCTAGAGTGTGTTAAAAGAAAGCTGAGAAATGAGGTTCATGCATACTTCCCAGTTTATACTGCTATTGTGTTTGAGTATGGCACTGCTAAAATTGGACAGAATTAAAGATTTGATGTCATGTGATGTTGACGGATGAAGACAGAAGTTTCAGTTTCATGAAACATAGAGAGAGAAAAAAACTGGCAAAAAGAAGCAAACTATATTAGACAAATTAATTCAATTCTTGACATTGATACACCTGAAACCTTAGATAACATACAAATTAAGATTCTCGTTTGTAAAAAAACTAGCTATGGATTCTCATTAGGATTAATTTACGTCAAGTAGAAGATTCATGAACATGCACAATTTTTTTAAAACAAAACTTGCAAGACATGCACAGAAAGCATGAATTGCTGAGAGAATAGCAAGGATGGTTCATGTTACGAAAAGTTCAAGGTGCGCTACTAGCTCGAGTAGAATATGACGAAAATAAATGCAAATTTATAATGACTTTGGGTTAAATGCAGAACATGAAGGGAAAAAAAAGATTAAGACCAAGATCCAACTCTTGAATTTCCTAATAAATAAAGAGAAAGAGAATATGACAGAATAATAGAGCATATTTTCTCAACTTTAAGGAAATATCCTCAATGCTACAATAGATATTTATTGCTGTAAAATTGCTCTAGGCCAAACAGCAAATACACTGGAAAATTGTTAGGCTTTTGAAGAAGGCACGAGGCGATGATACCGCTCAAAAACGCACAGACATGAATAGATTTTGGCTAATTTCTACACTTTGGCATGGCTGACAGCATTCTACAACGCTGATGAGCCAATCAATGACATACAGTTTACTTTAAACTTGATTGATTTTAGTAAAGGGAAATAGTAGTGTCATAACGGCCAAAAAGGTCATTCGACTTTCCATGATATGTATAAATATGTGATCACTCAAGAACAAAAAAACGGAAATTACATATCAGAAGCAAAATGGCATCTTGTTTAACTAATTAGAAGCAAAAAAAAATTGCAATGAAATTTTGGTAAGTCTGATCAGCTATGAATCTAACTTCTTCTACAACAGCGTAAAGTGCTCACTACTGGCTATCCCAACAAAGCTCTGGAATTCAAACCATTATTAACGAGTTTAGAGCAATTTGGTACATGCAGCACGTGCCATACAGCTTAACAATGCCATAGAGTAATAAGACAAGTTGATATCAAACATATCATTTCATCAAATATCAAGAAAAAAGCATATTCATCACAGAGGATCAAGCAGCTTACAAAGCGGCATGTGGATCTGTGAAACTACTATCTGCGTTAGTATAGTTCGATTCAGCAACTTAACAAGTGGCAAATCCTATATGAGAAATTTCACTTTTATTCAAGTGTGAAATGGAATAAAACATTACAAAATCAGATATAATTATTTTCAAGACAGCTAACAAATAGCGTGCATTAATGATTACAAATTATTTTTTTATGCTATAAATTATTCAACCTCATCAAAATGATTTGTAGTGACACAAATCTTGGCTCATTGATAAGCCATCATAAAACTAGTACGCCACATTCACTTTATGAAATAAAAAAAAGCTAGCAGGATTAAACAAGATATAAGCCTGATGGGTAAACTAAAAATCTTTTTAATACAGATACAACATATGCAAATATACACACTGATAAGCTATTAAGGATAGCAGCACACCACTTACCTGATTGGATGGTCCCCACAAGCTTTTGGCCTTTCAAATACAGATATCCATTTCTCGTCGTAGCTAAATAGTGACAGGTCAAGATATGGGCTGCTGCTGTAAGATTGTGCATAAATCGGGAGCTGAGCCAGAAGGCGTTTAACAGCTTCATGATGACCACCGTATTTAGCATTTATAATTGTGCTCTTGAAACGACGTTGGTTATAACGTGCATGTATGTTGCTGGATGTAGAGCAAGTAAACTGAACAACATGTGCAGGGAGGGCATTTCGAAAATGATCATTGAACTGCTCAAATAATTCCAAAAAGTACTCAGAGCAGTTTTCAAACACTGACAATATTTCTGAGGTAGACATATTATACACAGCATAAAATGATGGCTGCAAGTTAGGGTCCGATAATTTCTGTGTTACAACATCTTCGCTAGCATACTTAATAAGAATATTATCCTCATCTAACAGCTGCATTCTCCACATCCGCAAGCTTTTGAATTGGTCAAAATGCTGAAAAAATCTACGCTGTGACTCTTTACAACCATTTTGGGTAGCAAAACGATAAAGATGTACCAGAAAGCGATGCTTCAGGCTGTTAAATGCTTTATCTCTATAAGGTCTGAGGGCTTGTGCTTCAGGTACCCGGTCGATAAAGTACTGATCATCCTCAAAACAGAATCTTCCCACAGTCCGAACTTCAATAAAATATCCCTCTGACGTTATTTGAAATACATGAATCGCTTGATGCTGAATCGATAGCACTGCTAGTAAATCCTTATACAAGTACAAGCCTTGATTGTGCGACAAGATTATTTTGTCACACTTGAAGTTGCGAGAGTCTTGCAACCGACCATGATACAAATCAACTACATGAATAGTATAATCTTCAAGTGGCGATTTATTATTAGGTGCAACTGACTCATTGTTTCTGTAGACATCATAAAAGAGAGGGTAGGGTTCCTCAGGTACGGTAGATGCAGAACCTACTATAACAAATCTACCATCATCAGTGAAAAGACTGCATTCTCTATTAAGATGCTCACCATAGCATGCAACATTTACTACAGCCTTTTGAGTAAAGAATCTATCAAATATATTGGTCTTCAAATTTCCGAGCGCCTCTGAGTCACGGCTAAGACATGCCTCATAGAGTAGGTCCTCAACAGCACATGGACCACGAAACTCATAAATTTCTATCGAACTCTGGTCCCGCGAAAAAGCAACGAAATGGCATCCATCAGGAGCAAACTTTCTTAAAAAACAAGGTGGTTTTTCAACATTAATAACAGTAAAGTTCGGGAAAATGTTCAAGTTGAAAGAATGAGTCACATGCAGTTGTGTACCAGGTCTTGATTGGGATGTTTCTCTTTGGATAATTTTTTGAACAATATTTTGAGCCTGCTTCCTTCTTTTATGGATGTCATCGCGAAACACACGGTAATCCAATTCATCATCTACAGAAGTCATTTCCACATTGATTTCAAGAGTCAAGGACCTGCCGCGTTACATTAAGCGATGTCGGATGCTTGATAGGCAATTCCAAAAGCTCAGAGCGTCGGTGTCGTAACAACATGCAAAAACGAACAAGTCATCATCATACCATCAATGAGTAGTCGGCCTTAGCGATTACGCCACATGCAAAGGAATCACATACAGATAATATTGGCTCCTATAGGGCATAGAAAACCAAATAAAAAAATGGGCTGCATTGACACAGCATAACCTTTGTCTCCCTGGTAGGAAGTAGTAAATCAACTTACAAGCTTAGCGCGTTGAGGGCGCTCAGATGCAACAACAAACGATCGCAACCGACTGTTGCCAGTCGGCGCACGACCACAGGGTATCTTCAAAATGCCTGGTTCCAAGCAGGCGAGCATCGGTTCTCGGATATCAGATAAATTATGCCCTTTACCATTCCGACTACATTCCATATAAGCAAACAAATTCAGCCCTCAATCAAGGATTCCAAATCAATTCCATTTCAAAAGTGCCCATTAAGCTGATGACTTAGCATTTAAGAAATGTCGTCATGAAATCAACAAGGAGATGCAAAATAAATCAATTATCTTTCTTAAGTATAAGAAAGAAGAAAAAGCATCCTATTTCTTTATTCCTCCAATTTTATCTGTAGAAGCGTTCATTACATCAAGTAAAAGTGCTCCTTCAGTTCTACTACACCTCTCAATCTTCCTCCTTCTTCCTTTCTTTCTTTTATTCCGCTCTCTCTCTTGCACACTCTCAAGACTCAAGACTCAAAACTCAAGATGTATTTTTCTAATAAATGCAAATACACCCGTCAATATATAGATTACTTTCAAATGTTTGCATTATGAGAAGGAAGCATACTCCTAGCTGAGGCTACTCAGATTGAGGACGCCACTTCAAAGCAACCGTTACCATTACTTTTACAGGAAAACGGCAAGAACCAAAGAAACATTAAGGAACCTTAACGACGAACGAGACCCAAGACCGGAGACAATGAACACCAAGGAGAAAATGTAAGAGGAAAACTTCAAATCGCTCCGAAACTGCTTACATAAACATGATTACAATAGAGATTTCACACGGAAACTATCATTTAAGTCAATAAATATCGAGTGGAATGCGTCTTGAAGAGAATGTCAGAAAATGAGAGGGTCGGACAAGGCAAGGAAGCTCGAACCCCTGGAAAGAAGGGTGAAATACAATAAGGCTCGGAAATGGAAGCCATGGGCAAGCTAATGCAAAGAACCTATTCGAGTATTTGCGCTCGTAGTATATACTTGGAAAACGTTTGACGTGTCCAGTCACAAGAACGACGACGTACGAGAACTCTTATAGGGCGCTGCTAGATGTTCAAAAGCACTAATGCGCAAACTAGGGCAGTTACCAACATAAATAACAAAGGTTCTCACACTCTACTCATGATGCACGACCTCACTGAGTCCGGAGAAATAAAAATACAATGTCTTCCCAAACACCGACAGGCATGTCGAAACCGAAGTGAGTGGAAGCAATGATACAAATGCGAAAGAACATGAAAGGTAGCCCGCACAAGAAGAACCCCGAATGGTAGAAGTAAGCATCCGATAGGCACTGACGACAGCTGAGTCACAGCAGGCGTGCAGCTAACCCCACCCCCAGTGGAGCCGCCACGGTGGGCTAAAAAACTAAGTGACTAGTCAAACAAACTCATTAACTATAACTGCTGTTCTCTAAACCCAGTTAAGACAGCCATAACTCAAATGGGAGCGAAATAAGCTATATTAGAGTGATGTTAGAATGCGGACAACGACGCAGAGGCGCATCATTGAAAGGAGACCCTTGGCTCTTGATACTTTCCTGGAGAGCCCAGTGAGGTGGTCTCGCCAAATCGATGATAAGATGACTCCAAGATACCTTATTTTGTTAGATGGATATATAATTTTATCTTTAATTTTTAGCGTCAGATTCGTTTTAAATTGTTTGCTTAGAGGTTGGAACAGTATAACTTCAGTCTTACTTGCATTTAAAGTTTGGTCTCATCTCCAAAGTGTTTCCATCATAGAAACAAAAGAGATGATTGGAAACAGGATCAATCGGTCCACACCAGGCTGAAACATTAAGATTAAAGCTACTATAGGCTTTAGACATGCTTCAAGATCTTGCGCTGGTCGCAGAAAACATTACTCATGAGGATATGATGCGGACACTCGGTCTGCTGTTTTACTTTAAATTCCAAAAATTTGACTTCTGAAGATGTTTGTCTCTGCTTATTTTGTGCTCTTATTTTTTGTCTGAAATTTGTTGACGGATGGTTCTGCAAAGTACTGGTTTAGTTCCCATACCATGACGTTTATAATTAACATAACTTTGTTGACGGCAATCCAACAAGGAACCGAAACGATCCATGCATTATAAACGTTACGGTTTGCTATTCAGCAGATTATGTTAATTAAATGCAAGGCCATTTTGCTTAAGATTTTAATGGAGCAGCGTTCATTGAGGCTTACTTTGGCTTTGCGATTTGCGAACCCGTTGGAAATGGTCTTCGTGGTGGCTGATAAGATCACGTAGTGTTTCAATTAACAACCGTGCTCTTGGCGGCAAACCAGCTTCGGCTTATGTTATGGGCCAAATCTAATCGATTCGTGTTTTCGCGTGATAGTATGTATCTTCGTTTCGTGAAAATCTCTCGTTTCGAAGGCTGTTGTGAGGTCTTAGGATTTAAGGAAGTGTACAAGGTGTACAAGAAAAGTATACTTACAATAGAAGCATCGATCGTCTTGGGAAATCTGCATCCCTGCGATTGCTGACGCTATTTAGTCTCGTTGGGAAGTTTAACGGTCATCAAAAAGTTTGCCAAACTTGTGAACAACTTATGCTTCTCTATTGTTCTTTGCTGTAAATATTTACTTGTCAGTAAGTATCGGAAGTCGAATGAAAAGGTATTCAGAGTTGTAAGAGTTTTCGTAATCTTTCTCAGATGCTCAAAATGTAATTCTCAAAACAAGTTTTCTGTGTAGTTCTTTGACCTTATTGAAATTTACGAAATTTGGCGGATGTTGAAATTGTCAGTCGTAAATTTTTCAGAATAAGTGTGAAAAAATAGTTTAGGCAGTGTTGCATCTCACATTCCTTAATAGGTTATGCTCATCACCATTTCCTGCATTGGGATGAAATGAAAGTCCTTTATTTGAAGTCCGAAAATTTTCTGTACTCTTTACTAAGAAGCTGTTATGGCTGCGAGAGAAATACATAACAGTCTTGTAAGGAACATGAAATACTATTTGCTGGCTCCCATGCAAACTTAGTTTTAATTGCTGCCATTAAATGTTATTTGCCTTGACTCTGGTAGTTATCAGTAATTTTGATTGTTAGAAAGTTTTTTTTGTCATTTGTTTGCTGAAAAAGATGGCTCATCAGCAGCATAATCACTAGTTATTTAAGGCTTGTACCCATGTAGAATAGAATGTGAATGAACATTGATGTATTGTTGGATATCTTTCTCTGGCAATCCTCATGTTACCTCATAGAGCATTCTATTCATACAGTTGGTATGTAAGTTTTTGATGCTGATTTAAGTATCTTTTAAGATTGTGTTTTTTTTTTAAATGTGTGATCATGTAATTTGCTATGGTATTAATGGAGATCTTTGTCTTCTCGTTTGTAGATATATGCTGGCATAGAGTTTGGTTTTGGTTATGTTGAATGATTTGATCACATTTCATGTTTCTGATTTTAATGGTTTTTATGGTTTTCTGATTTATGCCACTATCTATTGGAAAAACCTGTTATTTAAGCTGATTAGGTGTGCTTGGAATCTTAATCTCTGTTTTTAAGTTCCAATGTCATTCTTGTTCCTTGAAGTTCATTAATTCGTTCGCACATTGTAGTAACAGTTTATATCTTAAGTTGTGCATTGTTATTTTAAAATCATTATTGTAGTGTAGTGATCAAGCATGGAGCATGTGCATGAACTGTCTGAAGCTCTTCCATTCCAAACTAGCCAAACTGTACACATTGAAGTACTGCAGAGTTCAAAGAGGTAACTTTGTTTCATACTTGTCTGATCTTCTAGTGAAAGCATATCATGCAAGGTGCTGCTTGAAATGTTAAATACAGCATAATTTCTTAGCGCAAAGTGTGTTTTAATGAAATAAAATACAGCTGCCAAGATACCTATGATTTACATATAGGTGCTGCTGATATTTTTAATGGCAACTTTGCTCTCATAAGTCTGTCTTTCATTTTAGCCTTGCTAAGCCTGATGTGATTGAGCAAAATGCAAAATTATTTTTGGCAAGTCGGCAGATATATCTTGGAGAGAAAATCACAGAGTTCAATTCTGAATTTCTCAGAGAAAATGTTGTCCGGATGTTGATATGCAATCCGGACTCTATTCAGCAGTCAAATGTAAATGTAAGTGATGTGTGGATATCATTTTCTTAGCAGCAATGTTCCCCAGAGTGCCACTTGGATTGTTATTCAGCACAAAGAATGGTCTTTTTATGAATCACTTATGTTTGGTCAATTTTCTTGCATGATTAACGTAAAGCCGATATTTTTGGTGAAAGGCTATAGGTGATTGTAAGAAACAATTAATATTCAGTAGGCTATGTAGTAAGTACAAATTGTTGCGACGTTTCATTCTTTTGTATGCAATGATGAGATTGAAGATGTATAGTTTAGAATCAGGCACTCCCTTTGTTTTTTTCTTTGTTTACAGGTAATAGATAAATCAAAAGCAAGGCTAGAGTTTTTCGTGTATCAACTTAGTAGTGATGGTGCATCTTCTGAAGAAATGGAGGAGGAAAACCTTTCTTCTGCTAATCATTGGCTACTTCCAGCTTGTAAGCAAAACTTTACAGAGATTTCATCATCTTTTGTTGCCTGTTGCCTGAAGATCTTTTTTCAAGTTCTTTTCTTGGTGCGTAAAAAATTTAGATTATTTTACTGTGGAATCGATTCTTACTCCTGACTTTTAAGCATACATTCATATGTAATTTTCTTTTCTCACTTGTGCATTGCAAAATGTTTGAGTTTGGGAGTAATATGGACACTTTTCTGGGCACCTGCATCATCTACTGCTACTACAGTGAATCCATTCACCTTATCTAGCTGTATGGCTTTGATTTGTGTTTTTTTTTTATCAGTTCACATGTGCACATTGGTTGCTATTGTTAGTTGCAGTTATGATTTTGTCAGAATGCCATTGTTTGTAGTTTCTTTCTCCTTGCTTTGTAAATCCTTGTTTTTGAGCCAAGCAGCATGCTTTTGGTCTAGTTGGTCTAATTTTTTCATTTAGTGGAGTTTGATGGGATATGGGAAAGTTTGATATTTGATTCCGATGTAAAGCAACAGGTACTTATGCAAGCCCTGGCATTGGTTTGCTTTACTTTTTGCCTGTGAATTCAGACCTCAGTTATGTGTATGGAGCTAGAGTTTTGGTCAACTTAGCATAGGAGATACTTGGTTTCTTGCCTGCTGGATTCCGGTATTTTGAAGGATTTGTTTTTGTTTCTCTGCAGTTGCTGAACTATGCACAGACTACACTTTTATTTTCAGACAGGTTCGTAACCGTTTTTAGACGTGTGTAGTTTCTTGCGAAAATTAATTCTTTTGCTTTGGCTCAGCATAGGCTAGTTTTTATTAATAGCTGCGTAAATTCCTCTGTTGTTGATGGTTCAAGATAAGAATCGTTACTTGGCATCTTTATTTCTAAACTAGTTACTGTTTCGCTCTGCGCTTGGGTTTGATTTTTACCAGACTAGCCTTACCAGCAAAGACATAATGTTTCATAAGCTTCATTTCAGCCATTCCTGGGACAAACCAACCGTCTGGACGTATGTCACGTGTTATAATATGTCAATTAAAGCATTTCGGCCTATTTAGAGTTTAAGTATACATAGCGTTGTGTCAATGCTTCGTGTGCAGGCTACATGTAGCAAGACACGATAGTAACTGCTTTGGAGCCTGAGTGCCGTTTTTTAATTAGTAGCCTCTGCGTGGTTGAACGATTCTGCGCAGAAAGGAGAACATTTCAGCTAATACCAAGTTCTTAAATGTAGTAGCAGTTGTGTACATTGACTTGAGCATGTCTACCTTCAGTTGAATCCGCTCTTTCGCGAATTTATTTGGTTCTTTCCTACATTTCGAACTATGCCGGCTTTGGATATCAAGGTTTCGGACGATAGCTGTGCGCGTGCCTCGTCGGATTCTCTCGGTCCGTGCGATCATGCTTTGCTTGTCTTTGCTGATGTTCGAGTGTCACCCTTTTTTATTCACGACCGCCAGCTTGACCTGTCTATAATCGGTATATGCCTTTTACTTCTTCGCCATTTTAAGCAGAAAGTTTTTGAAAAAAGTATTTTCTGAGAAACTGCGTCTGGTTTTGGCAGCGTTGCTATATGACGCATCGGTATCGGTATCAGGCAGCGCACTAATACTCGCCAAGTCTTTTTGTTGTCGTTGTTGCTATTTCTTTTTTACCGATCGAGCTACAGCTTGTGATTATTAGGATTATGCTGGAGACAAGGCATTTTTTCTCGCTCAAGTACATCAAACTTAACTCAGGTTGCTGTGCGCACGGCGCCCTTAAACTTTTAAAATTTGTATTCATTTTCTGTTTCCTTAACGGCGTCGTTTTTATTCCAGAGGAGTGGACAGTAACATAATTTCATGGAATCGAGTCGTATTGCTTCATGGTATGTATGTCAATCGTTTTGGTGTTGGAGTTCAAATTGACATAGTTTCAGGGACATTGTTTAATGACTGGCAGTAAATTGCAACAAAAATTTTTATTTTTGTAATCAATAGTTGTGTCGAGGTACTGGTTAGGGTCTTTGTGATATTGAGTAGACGTGATTGAGCTTACTATAGTTATCAGATTAACGGATGAATTTGCCGTGCAACTTCGAAACCTGTCTTTCCGGTGTTTTCTTTGTCATCCAATAACTTTGTTGTGCAGAACTTGATCAGAGTTTTTTTTTCGTTTGTTAGACCATGTCAAAAAGAGAAAAAAACTGCCAAATGAGGTCTTTCGAAGCCAAGCGGATCGTTTTTTTTTCTTCTTGAAAAAATGTCTTGCCTGGTCATGTCTTTTGATCTTCCGGATTTTGCAGGTCCCGCGGGCACAGGAAAGACGTCTCTCTGCAAGGCACTTGCCCAAAAGCTGACCATCCGACAAGGTCGAAGGTGCGTCTCTAGCCACTCCGCTTTGGTTCTACATCGATTTGCCTACGCGGCAATAAATGTCTCCGTCGAGTGAATCTTCTTATCGGTAGTATGCTCTGCAGTGCTACTAGATGTGGTTGACCTGGAGAAGATTAGTCATTGGTATTATTCGATTGTCTCTCCTGGTACACACCAACGCAGTGTCTTGGCATTGAGCACATCTCCGCCGTTACTAATGTATGCGTGCTTTAAATTGCTTCTGCTGTCGCTTCTCTTCTCGTTCTTTGAAGGTATCGATACGGGCAATTGATAGAGATCAACAGTCACAGCTTGTTCTCGAAATGGTTTTCAGAGGTAACTGAAATCATCGAATTAACGCAACGTGATGGTTGGTGCTTCCTGGAAACATAATGTGACTTGTCAGTATGCCTTATGCTGTTATGAATCTCAAAGCTCTTCCAACTTTTGCGTTACAGAAGCATTTTGCACAGCTACCAGTGACCCAAAAATTTGGTGGTATAAAGCTGTGTGCGTTGAAGAAAAACAAAGCCTATTTGTATTTTCTTATTTGGTAGAGACGCTTACCCTAATGCTGATTAACCCGCATCGTGTCTTCTTGTGCAAGCGAGTGACTGACTGACTGACTGACTGACTGACGAACGGACTGACGGACTGATTGACTGACTGACTGACTGACTGACTGACTGACTGACTGACTGACTGACTGACTGACTGACTG
>QQSS02178541.1:0-30504 GCA_003687565.2 Craspedacusta sowerbii
TTTCGTATTAGCTGAAAATGATCAAAGCTGATCGAAACATGTCCTACAAACTTAAACAAGTTGTCTTTTTTCTGAAAGCTGATCCGAAGTGTCTAGATGCCCGGCAGCCTAGCACGGAAGGTTTCAGACTAAATGCCCGGCAGTCATACTACGCATGCGCCAGGTTAAGAGCCATCTCGTACGAACGTTTGATTAATTGCTGCAAGCGAAGTTAGGACCATAATGCCAGCTCCGGTTTGCAAATTTTATTATAAAGGCCTAGTTTTTAGGTCAGCGAAGGACCTTTCTGAGGCTAAACATGTTATAGAACAAGTTTTTTAATGATGAATACATGTGTTTAATTTATGATGCGTATCCAGTGATCATTTTTGAGATGCCACATACAAGCTCTTGAGCAGTGGCTCCCAGACGAGTTGATTGTTGGTGTTGATATCGATGGATGACATTATGCTGTTATTTTATTGGTGGATGAGTTTGGAGCTGCGCTTGAGGATGCTTTTGCCAAGACCACAATACTTTTTGGGCTCAAGTACAGGTGACTGACTAGGACTATGGAGAGGGATCTCAGTCCAAGTACTTCCCTAATGCGGAAAATGAAAAGAAGAAAGATTGCATGTGAAAAGATGTGTATTAATGGTCACAAAGAGGCAGGAGTTTACAAATTATGCAGGACCGTGTGAGCACCAGTCCACATGACCCTATAGTATAAGGAACATAAGAAGCTTAATCAAGACATCTGTTCATCTGTTCGCAAGTACAATGTGTTTGTGGATAGCAGAATCTTGGGTATGCCACCACTGTTAATGACACCATCATGATCATAGAAGCATGCACATGTGTTCGAGTGCCCTGAAAGCAAAGATCATCTTTCCAATATGAAACTCATTGTATAGTCTTGGAGATAGAGAGAGTATGCAAAGAAGGAAAAACCATTATTATAAGTCTCACAGACTGACCTGCCCTGCCTGCCTGCCTTAATGGAGCTGGAAACACCTGAAGATGAAGCCCAAAAATCAAGCACATTCTCCTCTTTTAAGCATGTCAGAATGCTCACTGTGAATACATACTGGCGACAAAATGTTTTTGTATACAAGGCAGTGCAGGAGACCGAAACGCAGCCTCCCATGTCAATAAATCCCAGAGATCCTGGGACACTACTTAATTCAAGGTGCCACAGCTCTTTGCAACGGTAACTGGAATAAGCAAGAGAATCCAACACAGCTGCTCTCGTTTAACCAAGAAAACTGATCGATTTGCTACACGCAACCGCTAGTACAAATCTAAGTTTCGTGATCAGGGAGTATGACCCTGCCCATAGTGTAGTTCCTTTTATAGTTGGGGCTTAAACTTAGTGTTGAATATGGACTGCAGTTCAACAAGCGTGACAGTTGTTTTGAGATTTTTCTTAAAAAGGTGGGTAAACAAGGAGGATCTGAAACAACACAAAGCATTCGTACGCAAAAATATTTGCTTTGTTGTCAGCGTTGATGAAGAGCTTGTCCCCGCTCTTGTTTTCAAAGGAAAAGAACTGAGTCTTGCCTGCATTCATGCCTAGATGATTAGGTTAGAGCCTGGCAAATACTTGATAGTTAATGTCTGTTATTAATTCTTCACCTCTTACTTATTTTTTTGTTGATTAGAGTTTCTGCAAGTTGTTTGTGCATGGTCTGCAGAGAGACATTTCTGAAAATCGGTAAGAAAAACCAATGGCTGTTGCAAAGTAATTTGACTGTCTATCATGCATCTTTCATAGTTTTCAATAGCACATTTTGTCAATCAAACTTCACATGGTCAGCTGATAGGAGTTAGCAATGGTCCCTGCACCATTTTGAACTTTTAGGCAGGTAGTTTATTTTTGTTTGGCTAAATGCACAGAACTTGTAATCTTTTACTTGGTGGCTTCCTGTGACAGCATCATACATGGTTTGTTTATGCATAAAAGTGACAGCATGCTGGAAGTACAAGCTCTTTCCAAAGACTGTTCAATGTTGTCCACTTAGAGTGGCAGGTTTTCCATTTAAGTATATGTTGCCCTTTTTCTATGCACTTCATGTTTTTGATTAAAAAATCTTATAATAATTATTTTCATGGCTTTGCCCGAGAATTGCATCCAAATTAACTGTTTTGTATTGTTTGTATTTCAAGTTGTTGGATTGTGGATACTTATATCAGACTTTTGTGAATGCATTATAAATCTTGTGTATGCCACATTCATGCTTATCCTGTTGACAAGGCTTACATGTAGAGCTCCACGTTGCTGAGCATCTTGCCTAGCTGTGGTATTTTAACAGCCAGGTTCAGATGTCTTCCGAGATCATCAATGCATTTGCTTAATTTTTTTGCTGTATATAGTAAGTATTTGATTGTTTAATAAGGTCGCCTGTTTTGTTTTTTTTTTTTTTTCTTTAACTAGAGAGCAAGAAATCTTAAGAGTTTTGTTTAATCATTGAAGATTGACTTAGAAATTGTCACCTGATGATTGCAACTTTCAAGAAGTGGACCCAATAGACGTTTGTTTTTTTTTAATTTAATTTTTTAATCAATACTAAATTACATATAGGAGGGCCTAATCTATACCATGCGTTCCCTGCTTCTCTTTGAGTGCTAGCTTGAAAAAAGGCTTAACTTTTAGTTCACAGCACCACTGTCTTGGTAAAACAGTCGTAGTTAGTATTTGGGTGTGTGTGTGTTTGCAATTATTCCATGCATTTGTGAACTGTCCTCCATTCCGTGAAAATGCATTTTGTGCTGGATTTTGCTACAGTCCTGCTTGTCGTTTCGATTTTTGGCTTTCACAGATTTTCATCAGAAAGATTTGTCAAGTCACTCAGTAATATTGTGATGTTCTTTGGTCTAGGGGAGCAGCGTCTCTTGTCAAGTAGGTTTTCACTAGTTCAGTTCCTGCTGGCATACTATTTCAACGTGTTCCTTTCAGATGTTTCAACCTCGTACCTGAGAATTCTTGCGTGATAGCTGAAGGCTATGGAAGTTCTTAACGAAAATGTGGCCATGCTTAGTAATTATGAAGTCCTAAAAGTTTTGGAAAGCGAGAAGCTAACAGAGCACAAAATAGCGAACGTTGCAACAATTGCATACGAAACCGAGAAATATTTGCGAAGGACTCCTTCTAAAGAGTATTCAGATGATGTCATAAGTGAATTTTTACTTGCAGTGGCTCCGTACAACTTTACTCGCGCTGAAAAACTCCAGATTCTTAACCTTAGACCCACGTCTATTGTGGAGATTCAGCTAATTATAGAAGAATTGGACGAGCGTTTGAAAACTGAAGAGGAGTTAGATAAGTTGATAGCAGTCATTCGCTCTGTCCTACCAACCAAGATTCGTGGCGAAGACTTTGCGATGGAGTTTAAAGAACTTAAGGACGAATGAGGATCAGCAATTCGACAGTTAAACGCTTGAAGCGAGTGTAGGGAGACCTTAATGGTAGTAAGAACTTGCTTATGCCTGGACGTGCTTAGTTGCATTCAAGGTTTTGCGCGACTAAAAATTTTTCAGGACAAGTGATTCGCGAACTTGCGCCTGATCTTATTTGTTCTCCAACTTGGTTAACCATTAGTTTAGCCCCCCTGTTTTGCGTGTTTCGCCTGTGTTCTATGTTGTCCTGGCTCCGAGATCACCATTAACTGCGGAATGGGCATGATCTTTGGCAGACCCGTCTTAAGCGCTCGCGCTATTTGGACACGCCCCGTCGATGGTTGGCCAATAATTATATGGGTGACCAGGAAGCCCGTCCGTTTCTGCAGCTGGTACGGCCGGAACGTCATCTGTCCTGCTGAGTGAGCGACCGAGGGCTACGAGGATTCGGCATGATTTTCCATTCGACCTGCGCTGACTGTAAGATGCTTCTATTATCATACTCGACCATGCCAGACTTGCTGGCGATAGATAGGCGTCGTACGCCATTTGCAGTAGTCCTTCCGAAATTCGCAGCCCTACTGAGCTTAATTGTTGCACCATGTCTTTGTTATTGTTCTGTACCTATTAGTTGCCAGCCAGTTCTCCTCTTAGTCTCTGCTCTCTCTGGCTTTCAGTCCTTCTGTCTGTAGCTCTCCTCCCTCTATTTCGCTCTCCCTACCCGTTTCTCTGTCTCTCTCTCTTTCTCTCTCGCTCTATCGCCATCTCTTTGACTCTCTTTCCCTCTTTTTCTCTTCTCTCTCTGTCGAGTGTACCTTTGCTACCTAGCTTCTCATAGCAGCTCCTTTTAGCGTCATGTCGACGTCGAGTGTATCTTTGTCGTATCGCCTGGTCTGAGCGTAGACTTTGCATGAGCAAAAGCCAAATATATTATGCTTAAGCGTTTAGGCCCGGAAATTATATCAATGGTGATAAACTTATCTCTTCATGAACAGTGCTTTCGTATGCTGGCGCATCTACTTAGAAATTTTTGTGAGTTTCGTTCGTAGTCGACGAGCCAGGTTTCTTTTACGTAGAATATTCCGATCTAACTTGCCAGATCAGTTTTGTTAGTGGCCTCCTTGCTATTTCTATGGACGAGTCGTGGACGATAGTCGGTGTCGAAAAAGCGTCAGTCAGTTATGTAGCCAAAATCGACAAGAAGCCTCCTTAATTCTTGGCTCATCTGGCGGCTATCGCGGGCAATTCTTGCAGTATTTTATGCGAGGATAATCTAGTTTCATTTGAGCGAGGACAATTCACTTGTTATCGAAACGCAGATAAAATTTTACGTTAGAGCGTATGTTCTATTTCTAACGTGCTATTTGAAGATGCGTTCCTTTGTCGACACGA
Organism: Craspedacusta sowerbii; assembly: GCA_003687565.2. Classification (NCBI taxonomy): domain Eukaryota; kingdom Metazoa; phylum Cnidaria; class Hydrozoa; order Limnomedusae; family Olindiidae; genus Craspedacusta; species Craspedacusta sowerbii. Next base: position 4,768 of record QQSS02178541.1, read on the forward strand.
GGACGCTTTTAAAGAGTGCGCAAAATAGCTCATGATGACTTAACAATTGGCACGATGGTTGTCAAGCGTACTGACTTGTTTTTCTAATATGGAATGAAAACGTATTTTCATCATTTCTCGTTTGCGGACATCATTTTATCAGGTTTAATTTGGCGGGGTTGATGCGAGAATTTCGTCGCGGCAGGGAGCGTTGCTGGGCGTGCTCGTTTACTCCCGCCCCTACCCCTCCCTTGTGGTCTGCGTGACTCACAATGACGATGGTCTGCCTTTTTGTTTGTAAGTGTACACTTTTCTGGTGCATAGTAACTATATGTATGTAAAGGTCTTGTTAAATTATCCCGATATGGGTCTATGCTACGCTTTCATGCGGTCAACTAGACACTGATCCAAAAGTCTTTCAACCCTGGAACATGTTTGTTAATGTCGGAGACCCGCTACAGACGCTACTATCTGCTTTCATCTTCGTCTGCAATAAACCAAAATATTACATTGGCACATATGCCTGCATTTTTCCGGCTTAAATGTGTGGATGCACAAGAACGCATGGAAGCGATAAACGATGTCAACCCTCAGATACAAACAACAATCCGTCCGAATATTACATGAAGCTAGGCCGAAAACTTCCAGATTTAGGCAAAGCCAGGACCGCCTTGCGTGCTGTCGTCATCGTGACGTAGCTTCTGTTTACCTAAAGAAAATGTGAGAGAAATGCCGTACACTTTTGTTACCCTTGCTATGCGCGCAGAAAGTATTCTTTCCTATTTCTCCTCTCCCCTTAGAGTTTTCAATGGTAAGTGACTGCATAGTAATAATAATCAGGCTAATAAAACTACGAAAAAACTTTGATGCAATGCTTCGGCGTATAGCTCGACCAAATGTCTGATGGCTCTAACAATGCTAGTATTTGCCAGGCAGAAGTGAATGATTGTTTGTCCACCGCATCTGAGCATACATTTAGCGTACATATTTGTATTCGCATGTTTGATATACGGTGAATGGATGATTTTTGCAGTATTTTTGCATTTCCTGCTTGCATGCACATCCTTTGCACATGCTACGCATATCCGTGTGGTGGTGTCCAGTCCTCCGCGGTTTAACTGCATCCGCAAGTCGTCTTACTTGGCAAGTGGTTTAGATGTTACTTGGTTTGTGAGATTGAGGTTCTAGTCGAATGACAGGAAGAATAGTTTTCCTCGTCGTTTTCGGTGAGGGAATTTCCCCAGTTTCTATTCGTTCACCAGTGTAACATAAGGTTAGTCGGTTATCGCGTAAAATCGTCTGGTCTGACGTTGTTGTTCTTGTTGTTGTTGTTGTGGTTACTGTTGTTGTTCTCACCGTGTCGTCTTGTTTTTCCTCTTGTACGGTCGTGGCGGTTTTCTAAATGCCTTCTGTGTTCTGAAGGCGCTCCTTGCTTTTTGGAGGATGGTAAAATCCCTTGTTCATTTTGGTTTCTTTTCTACATCTGGTGCGCTTTCCTCCTGTTCCTTTTCATCCGCGACCTTTTCCCTTGTGGCCAACTGCCGCCGTTGTACGCCGTTGCTAGATCCAGAAATGTTATGGCTGGAGCTTCTTTTTACCTGTTTTGCACGCCCGCAGTAACTGTCCGTGGCGTATTTCCATGCTAATTTCAAGTTTCCTGCGTGGAATGAAAGTTGTCACCCATTTGGCACGATGCTTTTTTTTTTTTAAAGAAGCGTATTACACTGTCATCTGTCCATCACTGTCATTATGTAAGTTGCTGATGTGTAGGTATAACTTTTTATCTATAAGTCTATACATGTCAATCTGCCGTTTATGTGGTGTAAGTACATGTATTCCCATGTTAAGTTCAAGTTTCTTGCGTGGAGTGAAAGTTGCCACTGCACACTATGCCTACTGCCTACTGCGCCGACCTCGTCGGCGGCAAAGACACTCCTATGTTACAATCGGCAGCAGTCGCTTGAGATTCTGTGGCAAGACCTTCCACTGCAGGAAGTGATGTCACCAGATTTGTTTTGGCTGTCGCCTTTTCTACTTGGTCTTGGGCTAGCCGTTCCACAAGCAAGAGCTTGCGGTCGCCTAGCGTTTGATCATCTTAGAGGGGAGCGGGGTTGTCAATAAGTATAAGGTATCAACGATTTATTGCAGACGACGTGGTTCTAATAAACTTGCTAGAAAATCTTGGAGACTCTTAAGCGTCCTCAAGAACCCGATTCTGTTCTTGACCTTAGCCAGGCGACCAAGAATAAAAGCAGATGCCACGCGTTGTTATGACCAAGAGATCATTCCATAGAAACGCTTGCATGCTCCGTAGAGATACTCGTATTATAACTCGTATTCCGTTCAACCGCCAGCGGCTATATTCGGCGAGTTGCACTCGTCAGCTTGTGGCACAATGCTTTTCACGGATGAGCATTATCGTATAAGCAGAGCCCGCACTGCAGAAAATGGGTGTCTTCGACAAGAAAAATTTTATGATAATTTCTGTATCGAAATTGTACAATAACACGTGACTGGCAAATGGTCAAATTAGACTTATCCTCGCCTCTGCATGAGGTGATTTATTCTGCAAATAAGAGTAATGCAAAAGTGATCTCACCATGATAATGGTATTCGCGTATCGGTGCTTAGACCGCATATAAGGAGACCACTAACATATTGAGTCGCCACACACTATAGTTTGCTTAACAAGTTTAGCGCAAGAGTTTGCAACTTGTAGTCAAAACTTACCGCAGAAGCCGTCGTAAACAATCTTAAGGTCGACTCCGGATTCGCAGGCAGCGATGTTCATCAAACAATAGTTGTCGTAAGTTTCGCCATTCGAAGCGCAAACCGGTTCATACAGGAACGGGCACCCACGTACGCATGGCTCTCTGGATTCTATAACGGAATCAAATATTTTCCTTATAGCTTATCTAATGCCGCATTCGTGCGCAAGTTGCAATGGACCCACATGGCGATATATCACAAGAAATGAACCATAGTTTTCCAGTGCAGCTTTATTTGCTTATATGAATGTCTCTTCATAAGGCTGAAACTTAGACAACCTTAAATACGGTCGTGACTTATAGTCGAATAAACTGACTCCTTAAAACGCCTTCAAGGGACTGCACCCTCTCTTTTTACTGGATTCTAACTTTCACCTTATAATTAATTTACTTTAGCCAGTTGATAATATTGATTTATTTTGATTCGATCTGCACTAAAATCACAGGCTATACTCCAATCTAAACCAGGAGCCTGTCATACGGTTGCACTGGAAATAATAAGATCTACATCTTCCAAATATAAATAAACTACAAGAGAACAAAGATAAGTGCGCGCAACGTGAAGACTTTTATGTGTGCACGTTCGCTAACACATACGCACACCCCCTTACGCACAAACCCACACACAAAGGTAAGGTAATTCTGTCATTGGATACATGCATGAATAGACCTACCTCAAAACAAAGCCACTTACATGCATACATCTCTACGACATGCAGTTCATAACAAGCACGTTAGGAGAAGGAAGATCTGCCTTACCTCCCTGGGCAAGCATGACGTAGAGAGCCACAGGTAGCAGCCAAAGCACTCTCATGTTCGATCTAATAGACACATAATTGTTACAATGTTTAGAAAAGACATTACTGATAATGCATTGACCAGCAAAGGAGAGTGGGACAGCTTTCAAGCGCGTGCTCAACGACTCAGGAAGCGCATTGAACCCGCCATGAGATGACAGGAATAACAGGAATTAAGCGACTGCACGGGTGGGTGAGAAAACATTTGCAAACTTTGAATTTTAGACTCCAGGGGGCAAATCAAATCAGCACTCCCCAATTAAAATAGAACTTCGACATAAAACCAAACTCAAGAGCGCAATTTGCCAAAAACTTAGCGGTAACTCGTTCTAGGAAAAGCGATCCTACTCAAAATATGAACAAGCCATCACAAATGGTTTGGCAAGTGTAAAATTTAAATTTAGTGCAAAAAAAAAAATCTGCTTTAAGGTCTTGGCAACTCCGATGGAGATTTCTAAACCCAAGTCTGCGTCAAAGTATGAGTCATGCCCGTAAACTTTCATGACTGGTGGAAAGTCACTGATATTTCTGTGCACATCTTGCGAGTGACATGGTAGTGCGGAACTTTTGAATCAGGTACCTCCTGCAGAAGCGAGAAGAATTCCAAATCAACCCAGTTTCCAGCTAACTGCGGCAAAGACACAAAATTCAGCAAACACCACTGGAGTGAGAATCTCGAGGCAAAAAAAGATAAAACTTTTCGCGAGGAACATTTCTAGACATTTTCCTCGTTCTCACAACATTTTCATACAAGATATTCTCGGGATGGCAAAAAAAGCAGTTATTTCGAAGAACTGAAGCCACGATGGCATTGACACTTTGCTTTTGTTACAGTGGCAGCTAGTTCTTGGCTCTATCCTGAGAGGATAAATAGTATCGAATGCGAAACCATGACGACTGCTTATTATTCAGCATGAATTTCACAATAAAGCCTCGCTAGTATTCGGTTGGTATCTCATATGGCTTCTGGCACCAGGCTGAAATGTTTGCGAAAAGGAGATGAAAATCTCACCAGCGCTGTTACTACACGCGACGAGCACACATAACTTAAGCAATGCAGCTCGTCTGTACTTACATCATTCATTACCGCGTCTCGCCATGGCACAACAAAAGAGTCTGTAGGAGACTCAATGGTCGGTTTCTGTTGAGGATCTAAGTCCCAAGATCGGGGCCGTCACACGTATGGCGTGACTCAACGCGTCTGCGATCTCCAACCGTCGATTGTTTTTCAAGCAATCACGCGCAGACTGTGCTGGTTTGGACATGGCTGGCGCCCGATAACCGCTTCCCGTATCGTTCACTTACGATAGATCCGGCCGTCCGGAAGAAATTGAGGAGCGCATCAAAGCCGACATGGATTAAGCAAGTCAACCACGAGCTGGCAAAATACGGGATTACACAGTGATATGCCCTGGAAAAAGAAAGCCAACAACATACGCTGTGGAATATCATCTAACGCGAGAAACCTGAAGGTCGCCACCGCACAGCATCCACGAAGACGCACAGTCCTCGTATACGACCTAGAGCACCTGTCGTCACGGAACCTTAAGTCAAGTCCTGAGTCCGTTGCTGTCTCTCCGTTCTGACAAACTTCTTACGGAGAGTCATCATAAGGAAGCGCCTTGGCTCAACGGAGTAAGTAATGGGAAATTGTTGCGTTTCGTGTTGTATGGATTTAGAAAGACTGCTTCCCTCAATGCAAAACAGTCACAAAAGATGGAAATCTATTGTGGTTAAATTACTTTCTGCTACCTTCCATATCCTTGAAAATATGCCTCACGATCACATTTATAGAAAGCGTTGCGCAGTTATTTATCGAGACTGTGAGTGTGAGTGGGTGAGCAAGTAGCAACTGAATTAGCGAGTATCATAAGCGCTATAATAATAGCACTATGTTATATCAGTTCAGAGCTCTCTTTAGCATTTGCCAAAACTATCCAATATTTCCTGAGCCCATCAACTTCTGCAAAGAGCTTCCGCAAAGTCGGTTCTTTGGCGTTCAGAATCAAATCAAAAGACTGCATAGGCCTTCCCACATATGGCTCAATCCATGAGATTACTCAATATAGCCTCTACCAAGCAATTACATGAACAAATACTCTGCTTCGGTTTTTGGATGAACAGATCCCATACGTTTATGAGACTTATCCCTTCTGCTCATACCAGCATTCTCAGTCAACCCAGCATCTCAAATGCTGACATTTCTTTTGTCAAAGGCTTTGCTGAGCTAAGGACATCGTTCTTTTATTCTCGCCAATCTCATCGCCCATGCCCGCGTGTCCCTGCCACTGTGTTCTTCTGTGTCATCATACTATATGCGACCATCGATTGTGTCGTCAATGCTTTCGTATTCTGAGTTATTTACCAAACTAAACTCCATCCCCAATTCTTCCGGACCAACACCATTTCCTTAAAGGCCATTCAATGGCACGGCGGAATCAGCCGACCAACTAGGAGAGCCTCCACGCGGCGGTCGGTGGGCAAGCAGAGTATGTGACAAATATTTTGTGGCTCTCTGTTTGGCGAATGTCCTAAGAAGACTTTACCAGCAACAGTACAACTTTGTCGTCAGCTGGGAAGGTCTTCACAAAGAGTGCCTCCTGGTAACAGGTGACAGTGCGATGGCAGTTTCAAGATCTTTGGAGCATCGACCAGTCGTCCGAGCCTCCCTTCATGGCAAGGTAAAGAGCCCTTAAGCTCCTTGAGAGGCTCAACCAACATCCGACGAATGGCTTCATTTAATGTCGCTGGCGATCCATCGACTGCGCATCCGGGAATACTCCTGCCTTGTCGTTATTTATTTACGCTCGAATAAAATCAGCCCGATCGGGCCTTCGTACATATAGCTCCATCTGGGGGGGGGGGGGTACTCCGTTGTGTTCACCTGTATTCACTGCAGCGCCATTACAAACAATTGCTCTCAAAGTAGAATTTCTCTGATAATGTCATCCGGTGCTGTCTCCACAAGTTGCATCTACCCTCTGCAGGTAAATCATACCAGAACATCCTTGTCTTCGGTTTTGGATGAATGGATGCCGCACGTTTATGAGCCTTAACTGACTTTATTTCTCCCCAAGCGGATATTCGAAAGCCCTGCTTACTGGGATGCAGAGCATCTTCAGAGTCCAAGATCCTTTGCACACCAAACAGCACTTGGCATATGCAATTAAGCACGCACCTCGATTGCTGACATTTCCTTTGTCAATGGCTTTGCAGATCTCGGGACATTGCTTTCAATTTTTTTGGAAAGATACGTCTCTTAGGTTCTTTTGTATCATCATACTAAATGTGACAATCGTGTGGCTTGTCAATGCTTCGGTCTTGTGAAATATTTCTGAACTAAACTTCCTTTCTAATTCTCTTCAGTTCGAGATCTCGTTTTATTTTCAATATTTGCATCTCCCTGATATGTATCTTCTGGTCTGCTGTTTACAGTTTGCCGTTTACAACGGGATTAACTTTCTACTAATTATTCTAGAAGTCGTTTGATTCTAGAAGTCGTTTGAAGTGTAAAACTAAACTCAGATTCTTGAACATACCATTTGGATAGGGCCATTTCAGCCTTCACTGCCTACAGCTCCAACATGGACATACTCGCATTGATAAACATCATACAGACTGTCCCTACATTACAGGACTACTTGATATGTGTCAGTCACTCGTTTTTGGGGTTTGGGTATTTTCGTGAATCGTTGCCGGTCTCGGTTACCCTTACAACTACATTCACTACGCTGCTGAATACAGCAGCAGGTTTTCTGGCAGTATATTCCGCGCACTTTAACAGCAGTTTTAGAGTTATCACTGACCGTCTTAGGCGCTTTCCTTTCCCGATTAAAAGATAATTCCCTGAAAACTTCTTCGTCACATCGACTGCAAACTCTTGCTTAGTTCCTTTGGCAAGCAAAATAGCGAAAAGCAACTTCTACTTCTTGTGCAAAATATCGCCATAAGTTAACCAGCAATTTACGATCTTCATATGAGAGTTGCTATTTTATATATGTTATATGAGCTGCGAGATATCACGTCATATCCACTCGTCATATGTATACGACGATACATAGCATTACAAGCTGTAACATAGGTTGCCTAGCAGCACAAACTCCAAAACAGCCTCAGCTACGCAACCTGTTTCAAAAGACCTTAGAATACATAACCCTGCTCACATAATACGAATATTAGTGATATAATTAAAATAATTAGCATTTCTACTGTGCCCGCAGCTGAAAAGAATACTATTCAATATTACGTCTTAGGCTAAGAGCAATCCATATAGTTGTGCATAATCCCAGCAAATGATAATTTTTAGGATCTCCAGTACTTTCATTAATGGATAAAATATTTGTGGCTAAGCTGCTGCCGCACATACCTCAATAACTCATTGTAGTTTTTTTTTTTCCAAAGTTCTGCCCTTAGAGATGGTTTAAAATATTAAATTAACTTTATGAGCTGCTCATGACGTCAGAAGGCATCTTTTTATAATAGTCTGTCTTAAGTAATAAAAGTTTGCTCCCACCCGTCGTGCAGATAAAAAAATTCTTGAAGTGAAATCTCTGCAGTGTTATTCAAAAAATAAACTTAGGCAATATTTAAAGCAATTTTGCTGCTTGCAGACCTGAGTAAATATTTCACGAGTTTGTAATCTCAAGACTGGTTTTAAGTCTGACTTCAATGCTTTCTTTTTTTTTTTTTGTCTCTTGTGGTGCTTTCAGCGTGCAGTCTTAGGTGCTTTACCGTGTCTTGAACTACCTGGAGTCATGTGAAATGAAGCAGTCTACCCATGCTACGCAAGCGTACCCACGCGTGTTGGAACCAACGACAAGCCTTCCTTGACTCAACCCAAATAACCTTTCTTACCGTTCTTGCCCCAGCCTAAACTAATTCGATGCAAAGGAATCAAGTGAAATGTCAATTAATGGGAATTCGCATATGCAACTTATATGCGGCTTTGGGCAGAGAAAGCGACATATTACCCCCCAATACCTCGAGCCCCACCCCCACTCCCGCTAAAAATTAAGGCTCGTTGCCCTTCTGTTCGTAACAGGCTATTGCGCCATTCTGATTTTTAATAAATCATTCTTAGCCTGACGCAATGCAACATGTCAGAACTCATCTCAAATATTTCCTGTTTTACCCCCACTCACCCCCATTGTATTGTTTGTAATAAAACGATATTGAGGCTCCCACTTTGGGCAATATAAACGTATTGAATTGATTCGCATCAAAGTATTTTCACTAGGAGTAAAAAGGCTAACCAAAAGATGTCTTTGCAGCCTTTGCAACCATTGTTTACTTTTTTAAGGATGTATTAGTAGGCCTATTTATGGTAATTTTAAGAATTGTCCAAGTGACGACGGAGAATTCCTCATCTGAATCAGAGCCCATTGGTCAGGAGGAAGCTGCTCTCACCCAAAAAAGTTTGTCTAACTTCTGCTACAAGCTAATCGCGCCAATCGATTCTTCTTCTCAGCCGTGCTAATATAAAGATTTACAGCTCGATTCTTTTCTATTTTAATGCACAAATCATTGCCGTACTTTTCCTCTACCTGTAAAACATGCTATTCAAGTTCCGACTGCAAAATATCCACTCGAAATGGCAGCTGCCCTTCTTGGCTTCGACTTCTTCTAGTGGAACGTATTTGCGCAGACACCTTGGCAGAGACAAAGTATGGCTTGGCTTTAAAGAAAGGAGTATCAGGTGTATTTACTGATTAATGCTCACAAATACATAAGGAGGCAAGACAAGGCAAGAATCTATTTTTTCCCCCAAAGAGTATGCAAAGATTACCAATACACGCGGTAATGCAAACATGTGAAGGAGAGCCCTTTGTAGAAAAGCTAATTTGATGAGCGCTACCAAAAATAATCTCTCTGGTAAAGAGCTGTCGCTCAGTTCTCACAATTTCAGTCAGCTTCCATGTCTAGTGGTTGGTTTTCTTATCCTCTCCACCACTTATTCACACTACGACCAGCATAGTGCACAAATATCGGTTGCTAGGGGATAGAGGAACTGCTAAACTTGAATGATTTTAAACTGCTCTACGGCTTATTGCTTACTGATCAGATATTATCTCTAGGTTGATGATTTTTAAGGACATCAAATCCCTTGGCATCCATGAATTTAAGACCTAGTTTTGAAGTTGTGGATGCTGTTTTGTAAAGACTCCAATCTTTCCGAGTCAAAAGGCCAAGTTTTGAGGTTGCGGAAGCTGCCTTGTAAGAAATCAAATCCAACAGCGTCAAAAGCTTCTCTTCTTAGCTAAATGCTAACTATAGTTATATGTGTAAATGCTACTTATAGTTATATATATAATCCAACCAAGTATCTCAATTTTCCTTACGCAATTAATGCCTTGTTGGCAAAATCCAATCCAGGTTCATGATTTTTCTTGGAGATAGAAATAGATTTTCACACGAAGGAGGTCGATGGCATTGCTTCTACTCTGATGCAAGCTGAACATGAAGACTTATTCGACTCCTTTCCTTCTTTGGCTTGAAATACAATGTCAATATTTGCAGGATTAAACGAAAGATGATTTTCACGCAGCCAGTAAGAACGATTAGTTAGTTCTTTGGCTAAAAATTTTCTTATGACGAATGACTTATTAGAACATTGGTATCATCTGCAAAGCGATGAGTTAATGCAGTTGGAAGGCATTTTTGCAAGTCATTTATATAGACCAGTAAATATAGTAGTCGGTCTAGCACGAAGCCTGGTGCAATCCCGCATTTAATGGATTGGGTTGTATAGTGATCCGAAAAAACGAGTTTTTTTTTTACCTGAAAACGCATTGCACATTGTAGATCATATAATAGTTCTCAAGGCAAGAGTACAGGCGATCATGCATAACTTTCTCAATTAGTTTGTTACCTTTGAAATGAGTGATATTGTGGGATTGTTATAAGATGAATCACAGGTACCAGACTTATGATCAGGGACGACTTTTGCTACCTTCAAGCAGGACGGAAAGGAAGGGTAAACGTGGTTTCCCTTGGAGGTGTAGTTATATTTTTGCGTGCAAAGTGAAATATTTGGGCGTAACAACAACAACAACAACAGCATATTTATTTCTCCCACATAGCAAGCAAAAAATTAACACCAGTAAGATAATCGTATCGGATATCTAATTGGGAAGGAGGGCTTCTCTTAGCAGAGGTAATTTGGGTAGAAGAGCCCCCTAAAACATTATTAGGTATTCTTTCTACTATAATACCGCAATGTTAGGGTCTTCTTTGACTTTGACATGGAAACCGCACATTGCAAAACCAGCTGGCTTAAGTAAGCTGGCTTAAGTAGCAGTTTTACTATCAAAAGTATGACATGGAGACATAAGCCTAAAGATATTACTGTCTGTTTCACTACCATCGGATTTATGGCGACCTCGTGAGGGGTTGGTCAAACAAAGTTGGTCTGCAAAGGCTTCATAACATCGAAGAGCGATTGGTATGAATAATCATCTTTCCGGATTTCAAAGAACCTGCGTCGAAATTGTGTGTGCCTGCTGGTAAATACCTAAAAGTAGGATTTCATCGAACTCAACAGACAATTGATTTATGGGCGATTGGAAAGATGACGATTAAACGTGGCCATTGCAATCTCTGTTCAACCTGGACTCGCTCCACAGGAACAACAGAAGTTGCAATCTTGAAGAAATCTTTGCTCGGAAAAGTAAAACCGTTACGTTCAGGGACAGATTCCTGTCAATCTCCAGTCCGCGTGTCAGCAAAGTGAGCAAAATGCTAAATGATAGAAAAAGCAAAATGATAGCATATGCAAAATGATAGAAAAAGGAAGGGAAGTTAGCGTTAACAGAACACAGTTTAAACGACAAAAGCTTGCTCTACGCACTGCCAAGCACTAGAGATGAAATTACACAACAGTCATGCGATCTGCTATGAAAGCCCAGTCACCATTAGCAACAGTCAACATTTGTTAAGCAACAGAAATTCTGATGGTATTGATTACACTGAATGATCCACATGGAGCAAACTTTTTACTAATTTTCTCGGAATTTTCCTCAACTTGGTGTTGCAGTTCCAGTGTAACATGAGGAACTTTTCTCTTGCGAATGATTAGAGGGGTTCGTCAACATAATTGGCTATGCTAAGAAGAGCTCTCCTTTCCATGTCGAGAATATAATGTCAAATTGTTCTTGGCTATTTTGCGGAATATGCTATTGATGTCGTTGTTGCATGTTCATTTGAAGGTAGAGGGCTTCAGACAGGGAGGGTGGTGATGGGCCACACCATTCTAATCCTGGAAATGGTTTGAATGCTAAAATCCTTTCCTCATTTAACTTACGAACTGCAAAGGCCCTATCAATACCTTGAGTCTGCAGAACCAACGATTAGAAATATGCCAGACAAGAACATTCTACAGATACATTACATGTTAAGCTTAGGCGAGATTTTGTAAAACCTGCTCTGTCGGGGATTTATGACATTAGCGCTTCTCATGCTGGTTTAGCAGAACTTTTTGAAATCGCTTATCAAGAGTTTCGGTATAAATTGTGTTTTACGTCACCAGAGCGTTCTACTAGGCTTGAATGCGGACTTAGACTTTGATGAGGCAGTGCTACCATTTGCAGCATGTCAGACAAGAGCATCCAGCCTGGAAGACATACGTTCGATTATTTCACTTAAATGCACAGACTTTCTTGGATTTATTTGCATATTTTCACTTACTCAAACTTCAAGTAACATTTCATTTTTCGCGTGCATTCAGTCGTGTTTTTGTGCACGTTTTTCAATCCTGTTCTGAAAATAGTAAAAAGTCATAAAACAGCAATGTTGTCTTGTCTCTCTGTCTGCAGAGCGGACTTTCGTACCAATTGGCTGTTCGCCACAGTCACTCTGGATACTTTGTTTCATCCCATTAGAATTGGCAAAATAATGAGGAGCGAAGTCGTTTTCGAGTGATTTGGCTGACTGACGTAAGGAGGATTAAAGCCAATTGGCTTTATGCAACACTCATTTTAGCCAATATTTAACTTGGGTGTTTGAGTTTTCAACGTTTTGAAGAACAACAACGAAAAGCGTGGATGCAAGATCTTCGGAGAAACGAGGTTTCGAAAGAGCATAAATAAGCAGGTCTTAGACTCGACATTTGCAAAGATATGAAGCATTTAATTTGCGAGCCCTCTCGTGGAAAACCGTAGTAAAAGGTTTATACTATCGTATGCTGATCTAAGCAAGCCACGTCGCCAATCAGATTTACCTGCCAGAACAGTTTATCGAGCCATGATTTAACAATGAATGCTCAAGGACTATGAAGCCTCTCCTTCATTGATTAGAAGATTGCTAACTTGTATGGCACCGTGAATAGAAGCGAGTAAGGCTGGTGCATCTACCAGTTTGATTATAACTTGGCCAGGACTTCATCATGAATGCATGAAGCAGGTGAATGGCTGACTGAACTCGGTGCTTAAGGTGATTAGCATAGCAGGCCTAAGCACGGGGCATGTTCATGGTCATTGACCCTGGCAGGTGCGTTAAACGCAGGTGGTGCGAAAGCTTAGATTTTCATTTATATTCGACACGGTCTGCTGGATAGCGTTGTCAAATTCAACGGAGTGTAGAATTCAGCTTTCGGCTCACCACCTGCAAGCCGAGCGCAAGTCGACGAAATCGCACACAACTTTCAAAAAAAACGAAATCGCTATGTTGGTTACAAACGACCACGCAATACCACAAGTCTGGAAATTCGAATTACAAACCCTTTGATCAGGTTTTGAAATAGAATTCTTCGTGTTCAGTAGAAATCCTACGCGTTCTGCAAAACTATCGATAGCCGATACTAACGAGTTGTCGAAGAAAAACAACACGTACCTCCTTCATACACAACATTTATTGTGGCACAACAAATTGCAACTTATCATAAACAACTTAACTTAAGGTTGAAAAGCCGTTGGGAGATTAGAGCGAATGTCGAATTGCCATTCAGACCGAAATCAGTTTGCAAAGCCCGTGGGCGAGCAATCTAAACCACAGCATTAAAAATTTACGATGGTAGTTCTGGGCAGAAAAGAAGCAATTTGAGTAAAGATTAGACATTGCGCAAGAACAAGCTCGTGTCCATCTCGCGATAAAATACTAGGTTGGTAATTAATAAAGTTCGGGCTACCCGCTCTTCTACAACACCAAGCAAAATGTAATTTCATGGAAGCAAATGCAGGTTCGACAACTTCACCCTTTTTCTAAGCAACCTTAACTCGGGCATTTCCAGTTATAAGCCAAACGCAGCTTTTATAACCATGTACTGGGCAATGTCAAAATTTATCTTGAAAAGAACTTTTCAGTAAAAACGCACAAAATTTAAAATAATAAGGTGATAAAATATTCTTAACTAGGAAAAAATGTAAAATACCAAAAATAAGACAGTGGCTACCGTAATGACCAAGAAACAAAACTCCTAAAAACTATTAATTTCCTTAAAAAACATAGGCATATATTTAAAACCTGCGTCAAAACGTCACCCTTTAAAAAGTTCAAACTTTATATAACAGCAATATGTTAACGCGCAACCCGCAACGTAACATTTAACACTGCTCATATATGTCAGACCACCAGATAGTATCTCACTAAGAACTTTTCTCCAGTATCGATTTGAACATGACAGCTCGCGTTAAGTCAGCTTAACACTGACTTCAGAGCATACAAAGAAGCAATAACTATCCCAGTTGCAAAAGGAACAAAAAGCTTCCATATCTGAATACTGGCGCAACACATCAATTTCATCTAAAGCCAGGTGCCAACACGCTAGACTCCATTCTCGTCTGCTGCTAGGGCGACAGTCTAAATACGTAACATGACCTTCGAACTGCAAATGCAAGCTAGCCACTCAGCCACTTAATGATAAGGCGCGTCATGCTCTGTACTGCTTATAAACACTACAATGCATTGCGCAGCATCGGTAGCTCCACAAAGAAAGAAAAAATTCAAACACACACGCCTATCAATATACATGCACCATGGCAACAACGCTGGACACCAGACCATCCTACGATTTCAGCGAAGGCAAAAATTATTATCCTTAGTTAAGGCCTACCTGCGTAATAAGGGAAGCAAGGACTTGTCCACAAGAAATGTACCTATCCCAAGTATCCCAATAGCGACGTTGATCTCAAACTTTCTACTGAGAAACAGCTTTAAAAACACTTAACGATTTTGGTACATCAACTAGCTATTAAGGATTGGAAAAGAAAAGAACAAAAAAAAAAAAAAAAACAAAAAAAAAACACGAACAAACAAAAAAAGAAAGAACAAACAAAAAACGAAATGCCATGGCACGATGAAAACGGTAATTGCAATGGCAGCTTACAAAGTGGAGTCAATAGATCTAAAAGCAGCTGAGCATTCCAACCAATTTTCATGTAAAATCTAACACTTGACTCGAAGATGATCAACAAATAAAGAAATTCAGCCATAGCTAAAATCCCATATTGGCGTAGTCACGCTACTTGACGTCTATAGTTGAAGAAATACAGAAGCAAGCCACATAGCCATTAATCACACTTGCAAAGGCTTGGCACACATTGCACAATGAAATATGCCTTGATATCGCGTGCGTGCCGCTAAACCAACAATTGCGTGTGACAAGTTGTGTAACTAAGGTCTTTAAAAACATCTACAAAATAATTCTTCGCAAGAAACAGTGACAAAAACATGCCATGACGATTGCCTGGACTGGATTGGCAGAACCAGATTACCATACCAGGTTAGATAAAAGAGCAACCAATATAACCTAAGTCCAGTCCACCCCCAAGCATAAAGCAAATCTGGGAAATGCTCTAGCCTAGTAGAAGTCTGGCTTTGCCACAGAGTCCAATTTTTTTTTTATGTTTTAATAATAAGATAGGTATACAAAGCTTGACGAAAGCGTAATTTGTAAACATACTTCTAGAAAGAATGACAGATATAACATTTCCGTCCAATGAGCACAAAAGCTGATAAACATTTAACCAAAAAAGCTGTAATTCATGAAACTCTGTAACTAATTTCGGCCGCGTTTAAGATATATTCGTTCGGGTATTAAGAATAACCCTTAAATAGAATCCAGTAATCTAAAGTCGTAAATCGATCGTTAATTAATAGCAAGAGAAGCACTGTGCCTTCAACAATGTCAAATTAGAAACTATGCAGCAGTGCCATCTACGCAGGCAAACTCAGAAGCATATTAACACAGAAAGTTCTTTCACAAGCTTGCTCCTCCTGCATAAAATTCTATGGCTTAAATACGTACAAACTGCCTACCAGTTTATGCCTAACTCTATTCTCATAATAAACCTCTGCAATTCAACAAAGCAAATTCAATAACAAGATACGAGAAATTAAATTCCATACTTTTGAATATAACTCAAGTGATATAACTTCCAAGATATACAAGACTCTCAGAGCACTCAAACGGCCACTGGTATACCATGTGAACATGCCCTTCATATTGTGTTGTCTAATCCTAGAAATGGTCTCTTTTTCTTTTGCCAGATTTATAATTTAACATTTTTTTATGCCTCGCAAACAATCAGGATACCACAAGCATATGGCCTGAGGGCAAACCATAGATAAATAAATAAATATTTCTGGCCAAGCAGTAACCTACATAATCTCTGAAACATTGACAACTAATAATTCTGAATCACAATGTGATCAGGTTAGCTCGCCAACAATGCATCTCAGGGCATCTGCAACCAAGCTTTGAAAAAAGAAACATTAATATTGGCATTCGTTTAATCAGGTAGCATTTTCTGACTCATACATAGTGGGTGAGATTTACTTACGAAACATTATTTGGGATTATTTGTGCCTTGGTACAAACGCAATGACCATTAAACAGGGGCTCTTCAGTCCAAGTAATCTATATCTACAACGAAAACATATGTAAACCATGTCACGTAAACAACAGGAATTTCGGCACGAAGGAAATTGCAGAGGAAGTGCCTTCAAACAATTTCTAAAAAATACAATATGCCACAAAAAATTCAAAGTAACTTAAAACTAGCCTAAAACTTCGAATTTAGCCTTAGTAGATCACTTGCAGACCGCATTTTGTCGTTTGCATTAAGCGCAACAACTAAAAGACAGCAAAGTATATCTTCTGAAGTAGCGTAGGCTAAATTAACAGCGAACGAACCCTAAAAACTGGACAAAAGTTTAGCCGAAAATGGGAAAAAGGTATTTACACTTCCAATTGGTGTCAGGCTCTCACCAGTCGACCCCAAATTTGCACCCATTCATGGAAGCAATGGCATTGAAGGCATGGACGGAAGGGCTGGATGACTTTTCATAGGCCTAAGAAAAATGAAACACCCTGATATGCTACAAATAACGCAGTTGGATAGTTAACTTTACTTATTCAAGGCTTATGCTTCACTCAAAATGCAAATTATCAGCAAATGTATCAAAACTTTGGGAAATCTTACCATCGAAAACCCAGCGTATTCTGGCGTGGCCTGTCTCCTCCTTCTTTCACTAACGGCTTATGGAACTCACGCCCTGGTCTTGAGTGAATTATTGCCCAGCACTGCTCACAGTAATACTGCAAACATGTGATGTTAGAGCAGAAAAATGGAGCAAACTTTCCATTGCATCTCACACCATGACATTCATCACACATCTGATCATCCAATACATAAGGCTTTACCTCAACCTGAAATGAAGAACACAGACCTACAGTAAGTACTAGACGCATATCTTCAGAGCCAGCAAACGAAGCTAATCCTGTTGTCATTTATAGTTGTGATAATACATTTCAAATACATTCTCTTACCCTTTTATCAATTTCACCATGCTGAAGTTGGATAAATCTAGCACTAATTGCGGCAATGTAACTCTGCTGGTTGGAGAAGGCAACTCGTCCAGCCCCTGCAAGATAAATAAAATTAAGCCCAAACTGAATGCTTGTCAAAGTTCTGCATACTCTAAGACAAAATTCAACCAGGCACTCTATTTAAGATTTGATATGCCAAGAAAGCAAAAAAGCAAAGAACCTGATTACCTACCTTTCGGGTACTTGAGTTCTGGGTCAACATCAATGCCCGAGTAGCAAACTCCTCCATATAGGCGATCCATGATCATTGCCAATTCAACTAAAGATAAAATAACGATTACTTTAGGCAGATCGCCTGCATTAGGTAGTAAAATAAAGTTATATTGGACATAATATTAATATTTTCAGCAATAACATCGCAATATTTTTAGACCTGCACATAATCTGTCACAACTACTTACCAGCACGCAATGGTCTGGGCACGCCTCCAACAAAAATGGTTTTCCTTGGATCCAAAGGTTGTGAGCCATCCATAACAAAATCAGCATCACCCAGATTCCAGGGACGAATTTGGACCTGGATTGTTAATCGGAGGCACAAAGAAGAACCATTAAGTGAATGCTTTCGTGATAAAATGAATTAGTGAAAACCCATACAACTATCAGATATCGAAAGCAGAGAAATAGAAATTAATCCAGAATGTTTGATTTCATGAGCACAGGTGTCACTTTTAACATGGTTGCTAGATACTAACCGGCTTGTCTTTAATGGTGGGACTTGAAACACAAAGGTAAAGTTTTCCGTCCTGGACAATGCAGCAGTCAATAAGGCGCTGCACAGAGATCTCATCTTTGTACAACAAAAAAGCGTAGCCTAAATTAACAAAGCATGCATAAAAAACACCAATCAAGACTATGTGATGTGGACCATGCTACGCAGATAACATAATACAAATTTTATCAAGCAATTAACCACATATTTGAGAGGTTACATCGGCAGTTTCAGCCTCAACATTATACCAAATTAAACGGGATACACATGGAAATTCATAATCACTAATGAAAAAGACAAATATCAATAGCTCCATAATGCTCCACCATCAACTAAACCACTCAATACCCCAGATCTGCATACAATTTTGAAAATCACACAGAAATACATTAAAACCTGAGGGATTACCTTTCGGGGGAAAGTAAGATTTGCTTTCAGCTTTGTGAGGCCAATCCACAGTGAGTGGGCCAAAACGAAAGAAGCTGGCATGAATTTCATCTATAAAACACACAAACATAAAGGAACGTGTGGTAGCATAATGTAGTACATAGCAAACCCAAAATCACGAAGATTTGCAGACTAGGACTTTCGGGTAATTAGGCTTGTGGAAATGATATCCTTTCATGCTACATGACGAAGACAAGTGTTAAAAGTACTTAGCATCAGAAGTAACAATATGTTACCAATGGCACTCAAGGTTTCAAAGACTCGCTAAGCAAGCTGATTCCATAGGCGAATGTAAAAACCAGGTTAACAGGTTACAAACCCATCATGGATGAAACTTTGCAGTCTAGCATGTACAAAGTTAAAGCGGGCAAGAACTTACCTTCATCTATATCAGGAGGCAGTCCACCAACAAAGACCTTTCGGGAGTATCTTTCTACTCCCAGATCCAAATCCGAGCGCGGAGAGCCGTTCAGAGATGACCCAATAGAAGGAACAATTTGATCTGCAAAAAACGTGCAATCTACAGTTGCAACGGACAAACAGATTGCCTTAAGTATGCACATTAGCAATTCAGCGACATGCACAATTTATAGACACTGCAATCATCTAGTAAACAATATACCAACATACCATCGCGACCAGTGAACGATTTCTTCTGTAACTGGTATCGGAAAGCTAAAACCAAAAGAAAGTTTTCAAAGCGGCTGAGTTTTCGGAGCCGGGCACCATTATAGGGGGAGAGACCCCGCCCCGCCTCGTTGAATTTTACAGTCAAGCACCATCTCATTTTCCCATGTCCGATGCCGGTATCTACCAATACCGGTACCGACCAATCTGGGAAGCGGGGTATCTGGCCATCATCGGCGCTGTTCTACGTATTGGAATATCCTTGAACTGCAAACCTCATAACAACGTCCACACAAAACATAAAGCGTTGTGGGGAATTTCTAATTTGCATAGAAGCCTAGAAATGAGCTGTGGACCAGATTTGGGACCTTTAGTTGATAATAAATTATTCACCAGCTCACGAAAAAAATTTACTGGGAAAGTACCAAAGCCAAGACAGTTGGCGGGGAGATAATTTTTGTGTTTGTTCCCATAGCTAACTTAAGATCATTTTAGGTTTTTCTTCAGCCAAATGGCCGCTTCGAAAATATATCGTGCATATTTGATCAGATGGCGACGTAATTTTCTTTCCCATTTAAAGCCGGCGAAATATGCTCAATGAAAAGGATTCCATCTGCACCACTCACGCAAGGCTAGGCTCTAACGGTTTCGCACTTACAATCATAAGAGTCATTGTCGAATGTAGACTTAAAGACGTCTCCCAGCAATCGACTTTCCAAAGACGAGTACTTCACTCCATCTTCTAGTCGTCGCTCCTGTAGAAATGAAAATAAATTATCATAATAAGCCAACGAATTAAAACATGACGCGTCTCTCACAATGAAAAAAATACTTTTGTGGAGATGGTTAGAGAGTTGAAGCTATAATGAGGGGTAGGGCGGCGTAATGTTGGGTTGCTGGTCGGGGTGTAGGGAAATCTTTTTTAGCGGAGGAGCTGCTGTCATCGACAACAAGTTTTTCCTGCCAGAGGCAAACCAGGTGAAACCGGTTGTGTTCGAATCTCCCGTGCGTACGTGCTCGCTTTTCGAGTTCGAATCGTGCCAAACGAGCGATTTCGAATGCCGAGGGAAATGCCGTGAAGCAAGTCAGGGAAAAAATTTATTTTGAAAAAAAAAGGCCTATGCCAAGCCTAATGGAAATAGATTCAACCGATTCGCTATAAGACTCATAGCATGTCTGGCATGGGAGAGAAAAAGAGATGAAGAGAGGGCGAGCGGCTACCTAATTAAAAACCTTACTAAAAAAAAAATGGACTACAAATTAAGCGCCGGATTTGGAGCTCTTCATTGCAATCAAGAGCCGGATTATAGTTTAGTGTGCGCTAGAAAATTTTCGCAAGAGTTTGCACCAAAATCAAACGACCAGATGTTTTGTCCTCTTTGCGATCAGAGGCTTTCCAATGTCTTTCGCAAAATTTTGGCACCTATTCATAGGCGCATCATGGGAAGGCATCTCCACACCTGCTCTTGCCATGAAAGAGAAACGTCGCCCGCCTAACATCTGCCTTCCCGATGGCCTTAAGGTCACTAACGGAAGAAAAGTATTTTATCTGTGATATAGGTGAATATGTATATTTGATCACTGATTCATTGCAAAAGCAAGGCAGCATGGTCTAAAGAAAACCAGTCAAGAAGTTTTGACTCCCCGAAGGCATTAAATGAATCGTTAGTAATGAAAATATACATAGTGGGATTCGCCTTAGTTTTTTCCTCTACCAAAGAAAGAAAACTCTTAGAAATGAACAAAAAATATATTAGACCCAGTTAGATCATTGTAAGCTTGGCAAGTAGCGGAATTCAATTTTTTTTAGCATTTATACTCATTCCAAAATCCGAGTATGCTCTACCGCCTCTTAACAATTTCTTAAAAGATTAATCGTAAAAAGCAAATTTTAACCTACCTGACTTGAAAAGAGCCCATTCGACATCGGGTGATTTTGGTTTGAGGTGTGCAAGTTTGAGAACGAGTTACTTAGCTGTGTTATGTCATCCACAATCGTAGCGTCTAATCCGGAATTGACAGAGGACATGGCATTGATAGAGCTTGATGAGACTGCTGATGAAAACGGTGATGAGATTTTGAGATTGTGTGACATCGGCAAGGGAGAGTTTGCGAAGTTTCGGTTTTTCATGTTCCTCGCTTGAATTGACGAATTCACGGAGGTTTGAAACTGGTCCTGCAATTGCGACGAGAACGATGATTTTAGTTGCTGTTGGTGAAAATTCGATTGAAGGGCAAACGGCATATTTGAAGACGACTGGTTGGAGCGGTTCGCATTATTCCAGCCACCAGTTTGGAAACTGTTGGAAGCAAAATTTGTTCCAATAGGAGGTTGGCTATTTGGCCAAGAAGATACCTGGTTCTGAGTTGATGGCCATCCGGAGACTCCCAGAGCGTTGGCCATGGCTTTATTGGATGCCAAGTACGTTGATAGCGCCGGTGTCGGTCGTCGTATATGTCCAACAGGTGAGGTACCAGATGTAACCCTTCGTGAGTTCGCACCAAATCCTGTATTAACATTGATTGGGCCAAGCGAGCTGTGGAACAGCGGATTCGCAACGTTGGCTGCACTCATTGGAAATCCAGGTAAGAAAAACTCCTCGCGGTTGTTGTTGCCCCACAGCGTTGCCGAGGTCGTAGAGTCCTGTAGCATCTGCGCCTCGCTCGTCGGTGAGAAGCTGGAAGAAAACCCTTCGTCTGAATCTTTCGAGTCGTCCAGTCGATCGCCCTTATTAAAAATATCAGATGGTTGATCTCTGTCAGAATTGTAGTCGCTCGATTTTGCGCTTGCCTTGCTCCCCTCGCTCTGGCTGCTGATCACGTCTTGCTTCATCAAGAACGGTGGTGCATTGTAGTTGAACTCGCTGTTGCTGGTCAGGCTCGTTGGGCCGAAGTCGGCCATGGCATGCATGAACTGGTACACAAGAACAAACGTTAGGTATCCTCTTTGTCTCCTGCTCTTTGAGACAGGTGGATCAAATCGAGCGAAGAATCAGAGACGCCACGTATGAGCGAGAAAGAAATTTCTCGTGTGAGGCTGGGTATGCTTCTTCGCGAATACAAGGCGAAAGAACAATCACTCGAATAAGAATTCAAAAAAATGAAACTCAGGACGGGGGAAATAAACGCGTTTTAAAATTTCAGACAGCGAGTGCTTCTCCGCTTTACAACATTTAGTATTCTTTAGAAGGACATTACGAGCACGTTTTTTGCACCTTTAGTTAAAGGGGCTAATTAAAATTCCCGTACGAGGTGCCAATTAAATCAAAGGACCCTTGGCAAGTAACAGCACGGCCATTAAGTGTCAACCCCTGATCTATGGAAACAATCAGTTATTGAAAGAACTGGCCGGTAAGTTCTCTCTTATTGTGAAACGGGGGGTGGCAGCTGCAAAACATAATTTTCCTTTTAGTGTTTTTCGCAGAAGCAGGTGAACCAGCTTATACAAATGATTAATTCAATTCTTACGGGGGCCGTAAAATGCTTCTGTAACCTCACCCCACACGTTTTTATTCATTTCCTAAGCACGTTGAAGTTCTGGTAAGCCCAGAGCCATGATCTGTACCTCAAAGGAGTTTCTCGTGTTATATCTCTCATGATTGCTATTAGCGATGAACTATCGCGTAGCCTCGCCGTGCAATTTTAACGATCCGACTGCAACTTGCGACCGCATTATTCAAATATATATTGAATTTCAGCGTGCATTCTACACTTCAAAATTTACAGCCCCCTGTTCCTGAGGACCCGCGTCACGTGATCATATTCTTCACAGTCTAAACGGCGGGAATTTCCTAAAGGTCCTGTAACAAATATTAGCGATATATAGCAGGCCGTCTCTTGCAGCCATGCTAGCAATGATAACTTTGTAGTCTCAAAACTAAATTCTGTAATTTCTGAAGAGCAAACTATTAGATCTCAGATTCTGTCGCTATCCCCATCTTTATCCGAGCGGCACGTGCCACTTAGACTTTAATTAAATAGGACAATAGAGACATCACATGATGGTGGCAAACATAAAATTCTGCGGAAGAACTGGCCGCGCTTTCGTTTGTTTCGGAACTATCTAGAGGTAAATAAAATCGTGGAATCTTAAGATGGGCATGGGGAATGTAAGGAAGGGAGAAACAACCGCTGATTCTAGCTCCACACTCAACGATGGAAGGACTCGTTTCGTCTTCCACTTTTAAGATAGGTTGGATTAGGCGCAAAAAAAAAAAAAAAAAAAAAAAAAATAGCAGAAAAAAACAAACAAAAAACAAGTCAACTCGTTTAGTTTTCGGCTTCAATGCTGATTTGAAGTGATTCATGGCAAAGCAATTGGACATTTCTTTCAACCACGTACCATTTAACACAGTTTGGTTTTGTTTATTTTTTCCTCTTGTGAAGCCTAGACGACCATAGGTTACGATAGTGTGAATGCTGAAGTTTGTTCTGGTCAGGAAAGAAAATCTCTGATCAACTTTTTCGTATAAAATCTATCATCGCGGAAGCCCAGATCTCCACAACCTGCGAGTGAAAAACGTGCAACTGACAAAGGGAAGTATCGCTGTCATAGTATTCGTTTATCTATTGATGATTAAAACAAGGGCGTTGCAAAGCATAATATAAAAAGGAAAGTAAATGTGAAAGCACTAATCTTGCCACAAGACTTAGGCAAAAGCTGCAGACCTCACAATTCACTATGCGAAAGACGAAGCCGATGTTAAGAGACGACAAAACCTCGATAAAGTTTAAAATGACAACACGTGTTGCCTAGTTGAGCGAATCAGGTGCCCGGTTGATCAGGCAGGTGCCAGAACAATGCGCGGACCATGTGGCTCATTAATTTTCCACTCTTCGAACACCGCCTGCTTTCTCGACCTGCAAATCGCGAACAGCAACAGACGCAAGTTTTCTCAATAGAAAAGCAAACCAAATTATTTACACTGGTTACCACTTGTAAAACCTTTTTCAGCCGTTGCAGTTGCCCATTGTCAATGAGACGTTTGTTGTGCACGTGCTCCTCTTCTATAAGGTGTAAACCTATCACAATTTTCATTAGAGAGGCCACCCCTCTCCTACAGATATAAGGATTTGAAAACTCCAACTGAAAGTTTATATCGAATGAATTTGCAAGTTGCTTGATATGCGAGTGAATCAAATGGAATTTCGTCGTAGAGGGTCGCATATGATTTACCATATATCTTTAAAGACATTATCAGTGTTAAATAGTGTGTTTTTGATACTTCAAATTCCAATGATTAATTATTTACAATAATGAAATTTTTTGAAGATTTGTACTCGTGGGTAAGGTTTGGTCGTCTTAGTAAACGAGAAATGCTTTGATGTTATAGCGCAGAAAAGTCTGCAACATCATGTTTTAATAGAAATTTATCTCGCCCAATCCCACACGAATGGTATTTGCAATGTCAAGTGGCATAGAATGTCAGCTGATGTGCCAATGATTTTGGCGTTTATCTTCTTCGAAACTCGTTTACCATGAGAAGTTTGTTGATGTTCATTGAGTGACTGACCGTCAACAACAGCAGCAAAAACAGCAGCAACACAAACAACAACAACGAGATGACAGTCTGCTCTGGGTTTTATGACGGTCGACATAAGAAGAAGCAAACAGTTCGAGTAGCGGGCATTAGTTGATCTGAAATTGGCTTCGTAGATCATAACTCACATGAGTTCGAAATTAACGAATCTCCTATCACTTTGAAAGCTTTTCTTCGGACACGCTCAATGCCATTGATGTAGTGTGTGGTCTAGTTCAGCAAGAAAAACAAACAAATTTTTTGTGTAGACAACCTTTTAATAGAAGGATGTCATCAGAGTACATACTGCAACTCGCTGCATAATTGTAGAGGCGCAGTTCGAAGACTACTGCACACGTTTCGATGTTTAAATCTGAAGTGGCCTTCGTCGAGCGCCGCTTTTGCGAACTAGCTTTTGTGTGACCCGGCTATTTCTTGTTTTGCAAAGCACGACCCTAGCCTAGTGTCGAGTAGTTATACGAACAAGTGCTAGCAGTAAGTTCTCAGGTCTGAGTTCTTCTAAGCGTCTGTCGCACTCTGCAATTATCCGACAGAAACATGTAAGCAAAGTGAGCTTAAACGCTGGTAGACAAGGTAAGCTTGATGCTCGCTCTTGCCTTAAGGAAGATCCACGCGTCGCAACAGGTGCAATAAATGATAAGTGATACAGCTTGCAATCCCGAAAGGATTTAGTGTCGTGTCTTCTCACACAGATGCCAGATGCTGAATGCATTTGCCTGTTGAGATACGAACTGCGATAAGAGTAAGAACGGCAAAGATTCTAGCTAAGAGAAACGAGACAACTTTTATTGTGTGCAGGCACTCCTTTGCTGCTTCTCCTAGCTTCTCGAGATTAGAATGGCTGATTTCTGTTCAAAGAACAATAACAGGCCGAGGATCAAAGCAGCTGTGATTCTGAATACGAAGGCGTTGCTACAGTGCCTTAAGGTGCCTCAATGATAATAATAATAATGATAATAATAATAATTTTTTTAAACTTCAAGTGTATTTTCTAATTCACATATCAACGTACAAAGAAGTACAGCTAGCTATCTGAATCTGGCACT
>QQSS02178542.1:0-14638 GCA_003687565.2 Craspedacusta sowerbii
AGGTTGTGCTCATTAGTTGAGTCGGAGGTCATTAGTTTGTCGCTCATCCATGGTGTCGCTCATCCATGGGTACGCGATCGTGGAATTCGGGGATGGATACAATATGAATAATTACCATTAATTCAAGAGCATACTCCATGCTTAATAGATACGACTGAAGGCGAATCACCTTATTAATATTTGTTATGGGGCAATTGCAGTCACTGGGATTGCGATGGAATAAAATAAAATAAAAATCGTAAAATCTTGTAAATTCAACGAGCCCTAAGAACTATCGCCCGATTGCAAATTTTTTGTTTAGGCTTAACGGATGAATACATGAGATTGTTAAATCTGCGCGGAATATATTTTCCAAGTCAAGGACGTTTACTTTTATGGCCCACTCCAGGTATCGATGCATGGCAACAACCGCCATACAAACAGGCTCACACAGGAGAAGCTGCCACTTGCGCGAGGACGGATTGGTGGCAGCTCGTAGTGTCTGAAGTGTTCGTTGAACGTCTTTTCATTGCAACAGAGCATCTAAGCTCATGGGAAACCCACCAACGCATGCAACAGGGCACAATTAGCATATTAAATTACCCGCGAAGCCATTCGCAGCATCGGTTTTTGCTTTTACTCATAACCATGAAACGCATCTGGACAGAACGAATGGCGAGCTTCCCACTACAACACAGCAGGCATCGGTTTAAGAAGAAAACGACGCAAACTGAAATGACGATTGCAAATCACAAATTCCGCTGGCAGAAGTTACGCTCAACTACCCAGAATCGACACACTCAACAACAAGATACCACCTGCCTAGAAACAGAGCGCGATTAAACCCCGTCTGCGTAATTAACTAGATCCTTATCGAGGGTTTACAAAAGAAAGCGCTCGTTGATAATTGTTTTTCCATGCTGGCAAGCAGCGATGGAAACTTTCCACCGTTATTAAACGAAGTTCACGTATCCGTCGACAACATCGCGCCGCTTCTTGGACGAGTCCGGTTCCAATTGCCGTAACGTTTGGAGCATACGAACTGAGCGTCACAGGGCTTTTTTCGAATGATGGAGCAGGTGCTGGAACTGTATCGAGAGACGACAGATGTAGTTTTTGAATATGGTGATGGGAAACTGTTGTTGTCGAAGTCGATGGTTTGTGGTCGCACGTGATTTGCGTGACGGTTTAACTGCACCACCTAACGCATTTGATCTTGACAAAGACGGAATCCGCAGCAACATTGGTACCTGGCAACCAGCTTGCTTGATTACCTCGATGGTTCAAAGCACTTACAGGGTTGCCAGGTCGAAGTGCGTGGCGACGAGTTTCGTGATTGCGATGGAACCTGTTGGCCGTAAGTGAGCGATACGCACTTCTACCCCTTCTTCTCCCCTTGCGGATTAAATAGACTCAAAGGTTTCGCATGGTGTAGTGCGGCAAGCAAGATAGGAGACTTGAAGGCGATTCCTGTCTGATCGATTTCGTTTGGCCAGCTGACGGTTGAGGATGTCCACAAATCGCTCGACTAGTCCGTTGGACTGCGGGTGGTACGGTGGCGAGAAAGTAAACTGAATATCATTTTTTTTTCCTTCAGAAATGAGCGAAGCAAGCTTACTTGAACTGGATAGCGTAATCGGATACAAACTCTGGGTTTCACAGTCATTTAGATAAAACTACGACTATTCTAGCAAAAAATCAATTCCCTGAGAGCCTCATTAGCAAATGTGTAAAGTCCTATCTGCACGATAAGTTTGAATCCAAGATTAACCCAGGGGATAAATTATCGGCGGGTGAACGAACACGCTACTACAAGCTCCCTTATATAGGTTTTGTATCTAACTTAACTAACCAAAAATTCGTAACATTGCTAGTAAGTATTGCGTAGGTATTGATGTTAAACTTATTTTTGTTTCATTTAAGTGTGGGTCTTACTGTTCTATAAGGGATCCATTTCCCAAATGTTTACAATCTGGAGTTATTTATAAATTAGTTCGTGCTGGCTGTAATGCCTGCTACATCGGAGAATCCTCGAGACATCTGAAAACTAAGACTGATGAACATTTGGGAAAAGATAAGTCCTCGCATATTTACAAACACTTGCAAGCGAATGATGATTGTAAGCGCCAGTGTTCTGATCTTTGTTTTCCTGTTTTAGATGAAGCCCCGACGGATTTTCAGCGGAAACTGAAATAGGCCATGCTTATTCAATGGCTAAAACCTAACCTTAACGCCCAACTTAACCATCTAGCTCTTACTCTTTCTATCTAGATCTATTCCTTCTGCCTTCCTACTTTGTTCTTCCTGCGCGCGCTTGCCTACACCTGTTTTTCCCTCGTGTTTTTTATTAATTAAATATAGTTTACTTTGTGCCGTCCCTTCTGAAATTCTTAATCGGTTGCTGAGTGAGCATTTGTAGCATCAATTATTGACCAATTGGTGTATTCACGCCAGAGCTGGGCTGAGTCAGGAGACTTGCACGGCCATCTCTCTGAAACCTCATTAACTACTTGACGAAGCACCTCATCTTATAGTTGTGCTTCAATAACGTCTTGAAGTTGAACTGGTATCCCTGACATGTCAAAAGTAAAAATTTCCTCCATTTCTGATTCCACACCAGAGGGCCGTGACTTCTTAACGTCGTCTTGGAACCAAAAGCAGCCAGTAGAGGTTTGTGATCTGTATATGAACATAATTGTGGCCGTATAGATATATAAAACTACCGATGTAAAAAAACAATAGACAAAGCTGGTCATTGTTGGTCGTGGTCTGTCATACTTAGAACGGAAGGCGATCAGAAGGAATCTCTTTTGTTGATTTCAGTTCGGCATACAAGATTTGGCCAGACGAATTTACTACGTGACCACTACGATTAGTGCATCTGTTCTTGTGAGTTTGCTCGGCCTTTTGATCGATTTTAGCCGACAGTGCCTCGACGTTTCTTGGACTATCTTCAGACGTAAGGAACAAGAACACAAAAAAAAAAAATTAAAAAAAATAAAATAAAGAAAAAGAACGCAAAAAAATAAAACAAGCAGAGCACACATCGCCAGAGTCACATCTTCGAATTCGAGCTAAAACAGCTTCAACTTAATCGAATTTGACTGTCCGTTAAGTGAGTTGGCGAATTTATGGTGCGCGATCATCAAGCTCTCAATTAACAGGCACTCCCATTTGGAACGTTAAGTGAGTTGGCGAATTTATGGTGCGCGATCATCAAGCTCTCAATTAACAGGCACTCCCATTTGGAACGACACCTGCCCAGAGTTTTGAAGCAGGCGTGAAGATCAAAATTTAGCGGCAATCGATCAATCGATGCGTGGCCAGGTGTTAACCGATTGAGCTCGACCGTTGCTTGTGTTCCTCGAGGCGTTGGTGCAGGTGGCGGGTTGTCATTCTGATATAGCCACCGTCGCACTGGCCACATTGAAACTTAAAAACAAAGCATTGTTGACTCACAGTCTCTGGCTTCGCTTCATTTGGTCTGAAACTTTCGCCAATGTTTCTGCTTTTGTACCCGTACTTTGCATGCCA
This sequence comes from Craspedacusta sowerbii, assembly GCA_003687565.2. Classification (NCBI taxonomy): domain Eukaryota; kingdom Metazoa; phylum Cnidaria; class Hydrozoa; order Limnomedusae; family Olindiidae; genus Craspedacusta; species Craspedacusta sowerbii. The sequence continues at coordinate 3,514 of QQSS02178542.1, forward strand.
GATCATTTAGACGGTGCTTTAGGTTGCGCGCACTCTTTTCATCCTTACAAGGAATGATGAATCTTACGATCTCATTGGTGAAACTGTTATCCAAATTACGTTGGCGATTAATGCAGTTTTCTACAAAGTCAAATACGATGCGGTCAAACAAAGCTGAGGGGAAGGCTAACTTCGGAAAAGTTGTGCGCGGGTAATGCTTTTGCAACTCACTTAAAGGACAGTCACATTCGATTGGCAATGTATGCTCTGCTTGTTTTTTTTTTTTTTTTTTTGTGTGTGTTCTTGTTCCTTAAATCTGAAGATGCTCCAAGAAAGGACCAAAACGTCACGAAAATTATTTGCTTCATTCATTGCCTTGAAGATTTACCCATCGAGGGTCCTTATTGCTTCGCTAATGCCTCGAATGCTTTGGCTAATTTTCGCACATTCGACGCTTCGTCAAGAGATGCCGCCCCAACTTTGCTTTACAGCAATTTCATTCGGTTTCAGCGCAGGTTCGCGATCGTTAATGTTGTTCAACTCTCAATTCTGGTTCTGCTTTATAAATGGCCGCGCCCGCCAAGAGCTTAGGTACTACCACGGTTGATAGTGGAGGCGATTCGTGACAGAAGCAAGGAGACCGTTAATTTTTTTTTAAATTCAGTTTCATCGGTGCTTCTTTTCTCCAAAAGAAATCTACACCTCATTTCATCCAGCCTACATTTATAAGCTGCGATATTCTTTGCGCAGAATGGCGGCGAGCTTAATCACGTTTGCAATGAAACAGGTGCACTGGCTAGGTCTGCAATGCTTACCCCTTTTAAATTATACTATACTATGGAATATAAGCAAGGCAAATTGATCCAGCGTCATCAACTGGGATTTATGGACTAATTATAGCGGGAAACTGGCGCGCATAAAAGAAACCCAAAAGGATTTATGCCGAAGAAAAATCAAACTGTCGTAAATTATTATAAATTTTTTTATAAACCAGACTAGAGAGGACAAACACAACATATACATATGGCAGCAAGCATATTTCCACTATGTCCAAGGTCTCGTTTCAAGTTCAGCGCTTTCAATAAACTGAATTTCTGAATTCAACATCATCAGAAAAACGATGAAGCACCCTCAAGTTGAAAGCATGTCGGACGCCCAAGAGAGAGGAAGGGTTGCTGCTAAGCCAGCTAGAAAGTTAGCAAGAAAACGAAAAACCCATGAAGGACTGCAAAAGAATCTCGCTGATATTATGTCTGCGTTGAAACAGACTCTTTCGAGACCAGCAACAACATAACATATATTGAGACTTGGAGTTAATTACTTCCATGCTATTTCTTGTACTTTCTTTCTCGCGCTGATGGACGTCGAAAGAGCTTAGAGAGAATCACGAGAAAGGGAGAGCCACGAACTAAATATGCGGACTTGTAAAATATTGCGATGCTATCAGCTACGAGTGGAGGCCAAAAAGCATATATTACATCTCATGAACCAAAATTCGTTACTCAAAATACGTAAGAAATTATTTTTTATCGACTATTTAAAGTCGTGTTGTGACATCGATGCTGCTTTATCCTCCGAAGGATAAACGAGGTCTAGTCCTGATTTACCCTTCAGCCAATAGGTGGTCATTAGACCTCTCCCTTTCACTTGGCGTTCACCGCGGCATTCAAAGATGTACCCTCCCAAAGACGTAAGTATCTTTTGAGTATCTTCGCTGAGATGAATCTTCAAAGCTGTGAGTAGAGAAAAACGCGAAGTTTATTCGTCAACCAAATGGGAAAAACATTTAAGCCGTTGAGCTCAAAGACAAATATAATCGAAATCAAAAAAAAAAAAAAAAAACTGACGCTGTAAAAGCAATCAATTTCAATTTTAAAACCTTTCTTTATTATTTTATTATTATTTTTTTTTTTGTGCTGATTGCGAATGCGCACGCACGCAAATACCCCACAGAGCCCAACATGTATAATAAAATAAGGCCGCATAAAAATTAACAGAGATGCGTGCTTACTGTCCTAATGACCAAACAAGAAGCTAGAAGAAGTCTCCGAAAACGTTTCCCTTGGTGTCCGATCCACAGGTTGCGATAAAAAGAATCGAAAAAAACTCAGTACCGAAACAGGAACTAGATTTAAATATTACTGAGACGACTAGACTTCTCAAAAGCTCGCAAACGCATATGTAGGCAGAAAGAGGTAGCCACAGAAGAATTCAAGCAAGAATACCGGAACCCCCCACAAAACAAGAATTCCTTTGATTTGGACCCAACAAACCATGATTTTGCCCCAGGACTTTCTATTTTTTAGATATATTTTATTATTTTTTACCGAAAAAAAAAAAGACCACCGATAATTGATCAACCTTAGAGCTACATTTCAAAAGGCTCTTACCATAGCCTCCACTTTCCATACGAGATGCAGTGTTCATCGTGTCACCGAACAGACAGTAGCGGGGCATTCTCAATCCAACAACTCCAGCCACGATTGGCCCTAGAATAACCACACAATGCCTTCAAAGTGGACAAGTAAACGGCCAGCACCCATAACTAACCCTCCGGTTTGTGTCCAGTCAAGATTTAAATTTGACGCAGACGAAATCTATAATTGAGATTCTGATAAAAGCGTTATCGTACACATGAACAATCATACAATAGAATAGAAACTCTGCCGTAAAGTTTCTGCCTAACAGCACGCAAGTTATAGTACGCATAAGAATTTAACTATTTGTCTATCAGTCTGTCTGTCTTTTAGTTTGCATGTCTGCATGCGTATGGGATTTCGAGCGATGTAATGAGAAGTGCAATATTCTCGCGCAACCGAAGATGCGACATTATTAAGACTGCGTAAACCAAGTCAGACCTCTCAGCATAGAGAGTGTGACAAACAAACAAGGAGGCAGGAATGTTCTGTCCGGTAGTCAAGTCGGATAGAAACGCTGAAAACTCATGGCAATTCTACCGTCCATAAAATCCCTACGAAGACCTGACCAGATATCGCGGGGGTGCCGTATCTTACAATAGTAGTTTTGGAACGTACGCCTCCTAGCCATGAAGTGTAGGATGCTTTCCAATTATCAGAGCAGCGACCATTCATCAGAAACTCCCAGTGCGCTCACAAATTACAGAAAGGCGCTTACCAGAATGCATTCCCACGCGAAGCTGAACTTGAGAGCCTGGCAAGTGCTTGTAACCGACGCCGTTAATTCTTGCCAACAGGTGAAGAGCCATGGACGCCACTTCACCAGCGTGCTTGTCACCATTCCGTAAAGGTAAGCCGGAGGCAACCACATCTGAAATAGACAAAGCATGACTGGTAGGTCATATGCTAGACGACCAAGCTTCCGACTTACTCTGCCGCAAGAATTGCCAACGAATCAGAAGAATCCTAAGCAGAATTTAACATACCATTCCTAAAGAATAAGGACAAGATTCATGTAAATGTCGATGACTCACAGCAGTCACCAATAGTTTCAACTTTGTAGCAATCAAAGCTTTCGATAACATCATCCATGACCGAATAAAGGTCATTTAACAAGTCCACCACTTGGAACGGAGACGCATGCGCGCAGATCTTTGCAAAGCCGACAATATCGCTAGATAAACAACAGCAAAAGCAGCCTAAAATCCTTTTCCAATATCAATAATCCACACATGGATATACACAGCCAACTCACATTAATTACCAATCAATTTGTGACCATACACTTCTGCATGTACGAACCGCAATAAATTTCCGGTCATCTCGCACACATTTTGGGGTTGGCTGTAAGTGAATAACGAGAAAAAGATTAAAAACATTTGGAACGTCTCACTAATATACCTAAAATATATAGTAACGCTGTTGAAGAACTCAGGAACAGGATTCTTGCCCAGTTTCAGCTCTTCCGCGATTAAAGGAGGCAGCATCTTCATCAGAAGCGAGTCGCTAGCGGCTTTCTCGGCAGCCAAGTCGGCCGTTCTCTCAGCAACGATTGCTTCCAAACTGTTGGTATACTGCTCCATCAAAACTATGAGGTTGTCCATGAGCTCACCGCGGTGTGGGCTGATGCGATTAAGCGATGACATGCAATCGGAGAACAGTGGTCTTTGTTCGGGCTCTTCGTGCCAGCAACGCGAGAGCAGTTCCAGGATCCCTTTTTTCTGATTATTCTCCCTAGGTAGGTGTTCTTCGGAAATTTGTGGACGAATAGTGGATACCAGTCTTCCATCGGTCATTTTGAATTCCTGGAACAAAAACATGGGTGACGCTAACATGCAACTGCAAGGATAGTGCATTTTTAAAAACGACGTTTGCTACTTTAGACAAGCAACCAAGAATTATGACAGTGGAATAGAAAACGTACTGTCTTTTCTAAGCTTGCATCCAATGGAATCAGGCCTCCAACCATGGGGACAATCTGCTCTGATCCGAGGAAGTTAAGTTCGTAAAAAGGATGGCTGCGCGTGCACATCTCGGCGATGATCACTCCAAAGCTGAAAAGAGAAAAACCTATCGAGGTTGCGACAGCAATTAAGCCATACGCCGGTCATATGCCATCGGCAAAATCAGGCAATTATCAAGGTACGTTAAAAAGAGTTAAGAGCTCACGTAATCTATCTCGATGACGTAGCATTACCATCACAACAACGCAGAATAGCCCAGCAAGATATTACCTGTACAGGTCTCCTTTAGGGGTTCCATAGCCCACGTGACTTGGATGTGACACGCCGGTGCGAATAATCTCAGGAGCAGTCCACAAAAGCGCACTACAAATAAGAAAGAAATTGCAAGTGTGTGGAGAAAATAAGGGTTACGTGTCAAAGAGGGAACACATTCCGAAGGCAGGCTATGAAAGTCATCGCCTTCTATTCTACCAAATCAGCAAGCTAAAACCCGAAATTTCAGGCCCACTAAGTATTATCAAAGCAATTTTGTCGGGGTCTTGAAACACTGCTCGTAAATTTTAGGACCTTGAAGCCTGCTAGAGCAGCTGAATCTTGCTTGAACAGGACCCATGGCGCAGATTCTCCTTCCTCGCACAAAGCGAGAGGCTGCAGCAGCGCGATTTCTTCGGTGACAAAGGTTAAATCTTCCTTCAACCTTCTCAATAAAAACAATAATCACTCACTAGTAATCGCAACCTTCCATATCTGCTTCGGAAGGTAGCTCAATGCCCACACCTTTCCCAGGATTGAATATTCGCACACCCACTAGATTATTCTTGAACTCCTTCATTCCGTAATCTTCCGTAAAAGCAATAAAAATTTAAAAGAACTTTAGTTGCTTGCAACAAAAGCCTATCTAAGGTCAGCTAACTTATACTACAGAAGCTTTTATGTTTAAAAAGAGTGGCATAGAATATGCGATGGGAAACTATTTACACCACTCTAGTGCATTGCAAGACTTCAGGCAGAGCAAAGGTAACAAAGCGCCCTGCCCTTGCATTAAATTCTAGTCAAGTGGCTAACCTGAGATCTTCACCGTCCATCTGTTATCAACCAAACAGTTCGAAGTTTTTAAACGTCCGTGTGAGCCCAAATCACTGTTGTGCAAGAACTGCATACCGCGACAGATGTCCTGCGTCAACAACAATAAAGCATCAATTATAAACACTTACTGAGCATGACGAAGAGATACAGCTAAGAAACGTAGTTTAACTGATCTAGTAGATGGACACCACATCCAATCCTCTATGACTAAAATCTCAAAATTCTACACCATCCACGACGAGGAATGGTTTGCTTCTAACTAAAGCATCTCTTTCATGACGTCCCCTGTCATCCAAAATCGAAGATCCTGCGTGAATGTCAGTGAATTAAAAGCTAACGCGTTTCAATTAAGCAAGGCGAACTGAACGAGGACGCAAGCGAGATACCATATCGAGGATTCACGTAGCTTAATGCTCACTTAAACGACTTACCTTAAGCATAGAGTACTTGAAGTCCCAGCTCAAGTCATGATCATCGTTGTAAAGAATGTCCTCGAGGCTACCCTTGCCGCATACTTCGTTGAGCACTGCTACATGAGGACTCTCGATGATGGCTCCGATGAAAGCACACAAGTTCGGATGCTTCAGGTCTTTCATCTGCTTGATCTCCCAGCGAATGGTCTCCGATAGATCTACGGACTCCTTGCGCAGCAGCTTGATAACGATCTCCTTGCCATTCCAGTTGCCTTGGTTCTGGCAGACGATGCGCTCCTCCCGCTTGCCACTCCTTGCCGACATCATGCTCATCATGCTGATCCCAGATTTCATGCTGCTCCGATTCCTGCCCTGTCTCAGACGAATGTCATCCCAGTTGGCTTTCCAGTCCATACTCATCAAGGCTCCCATCAGCTGAACGTGCTTGTACCTTCTGTAAGCCAGCAACGCAATGAGAGCCAGAAGAGCCGCCGAACCCAACGCCACAGGCACTGCGATGGCTACGATTTTGATGTCACACTTGGAGCCAGTGTAGCCAGAAAAGCAAGAGCATCGGCCGTTGCCACTTTCACCTTCGTTGCAGGATCCATGCAAGCACGTGCATTTACGAGAACAATCTTTACCGTAGAAACCAGGCTGACAGGCACAGAAATCTGCGGTCGTGCACGATCCGTTAATGCATCCGAATCTAGATAGAGAAATAAACTTAGAATGAACATTTCAGCAACTGCAGGATTTTACAACTATTTACTTGAGCGAAATCATGCAAAGGCTCAACAAACGCGACATCACGCATACACGCAACTACTTAGCATCAATGGCAATAGCATCGGAAATACTTCAATACCGACAAAAGCACAAAATTAGTAAAAGTGAGAGTGCAGAGAGAATACGACTTACGTCAGGCAGGTTGGTTGCCCACAGTCGGTCGTGCCTGTTCTATGAACGTAACCAGGATTGCAAGTGCACACGCTTGGTCTACAATGACAACAACAACAACACAACATTAATAGCGCTATCGCCAAGTCACAACTCGCCTAACACAATAAACCGAGGATCTGATGTAAGTAAAGCGCTAACCAGACATCACGCAACTAATAAAACCTAAATTCAACTTGAAAAACATAGGGTCTGCACAAACGGGCGAGTACAGAGTACACGTCATAGCCCAACTTTTACGACGGAAACGAATTCTGCGACAGACAACAGACCAGCTTTCAAGTCTAAGTCTAACTTGCAATGCAATGAAGCACATTTTGTTAATTATGTTAACGTTAAGAACAAGGAAGTGCAGGAAGCCCTGCCACGATCGTTATTCACGCACTCACCGACTACAAAATCCGTACAGGCATGTTCCGCATACAATCGTACCACAAGAAGCGCCAGAATAACCTTCGACATTAGTTAAGGGATCAATGTTGCAGCTGCAAGGACAAAACATATAGTATGAAGTACACTTAGGGCCTCCTTCATAAAAAATGTTGTCTGATTCAGCATTTCGACCCCCAATGACTTGAGATCAATCCCACCACAGCCTACGCACTACACCTTGCATCTGCTTTGCGCGTTTAAGTCCGCGCGTGTGTTTATGAATGTTCTAATATAAATCTCACAAACATACAGCCAAGAGCATATCATCACAAACGCGCAAATAGATAAAAAGTACGAGTGAAAGAAAAAAAAAAGGCTAGTCACATGACGCTCTCCATCAAGATGTCTCCAACCGAAAGCACATATGATTACTAAGAACAGGTCATGATGGACAAATGCATGCGGTAAAGAACATTGTCCGACTTTCGATCACGAAGCGCAGAAACACTATTGCAATCAGAGGTCAGGAAAAAAAAGATTGATTCTTGTGTTGCACGATTAGCATTGTCGAAATCAAGCGAAGAATATTCTCAAAAGCATAGCTGAACTACTGCTTGATCACTTTACTTTAGTCTTGAACTTAGCTTAGCGTTAGCTTGCTTAGTTGCTGACATACGCACACATAGAAATAGTTAAAAAGCTAAATGTATCACTAATACAAGTCGCTTTCGACCGCAACTTCTTTCGCTTGTAAACTAATGGCTACCGAGTACAGAAGACCCACTCGACTCTAGAGCCTACCGGCAAACATCCTGACCATGACAAGTTCCTTGTTCCCAAAGGTAATGGTTAGCAGTAGACAGTAAGCGCCCACCACATCCATCCGAGCAGTAGTGAGAAGGAGGGACTTTCTCTGTCACGTTTGCAGATGTTTGGCTGCCATTAATCGTCAAGTCGCTATTAATCGATCCTTGGATCGAAAGAAATCTAAAAGAGTGGCCGGTCATCAACACGAAAGCCCGTAAAATTACATGCGTAGATATTTTAATTTCAAATTATAAAAAATTTATCCAAAGTTCCAGCACCTAAACAAAGCACGAGGGACTTTCCTGGAGACCGCAATGGCATAGCATTGACACCAATGAGGACGTATCATGAACAGAATCCAATGTAAGCCCATTACCTGATATCATTCCACGCCGTAGGCATGGCAGCGTAAAAAACTTGAGCCCCGGTAACCATGTACTCAATCGAACTAGTCGAAGCACTGACAGAATCTGGTGTCGCGGATGGATGCAGGTAAATGTATTTCACCGGCTTTACGATCTGCAATGTATCAGAAGGGCATTACTTGGCTTCCGCAGTAATCGCCAATATATAAACTTGATTAGACATGCATAACAACGCAGTCCACCAACGTAAGGCAACAATACTATGAAAATCCAAGAAGTAATGCCAGTAGAAGGATCTACATCTAGCTAGCTAGCTCGCAATGCCAAGCATTAAGTCAAATTAGAAGAGCGACCAATGGTCGCACAGCCAAGTCGAGTAGGCGCACGTTGTCCGTATTTCCTATACGACGATCTGAGACCGAACTTAAGAAAATACAGGCCATACTATAAAAGAGCGTATACACAGAAACAATTTATGTTGAGAGAAACGTACACTCGGCCCGGTTGCGACAGCTATCGAAGGTTGCATCTGCAACATGATACCTGCGTGGCACAAAGCAGACCCTTCATTAGTACATCCACTTGATATGAATTATAAAGCAAGGCATTAGTAGCCGATAACGACCCCAATAATCTTCAAAACTCTTCAACAATCGAACTGCTTTTCGTTCGTGTCTCAGAAAACAACAAAGCTCGATTCTCATTTGTCTTCCAAAATTTCAATGTTCCACGTTTTCAAACTACGTAACGGCGCAGTTATTGTTTTCATGGTAATAGGACAAGGGAGAGCCGAAAGCGGTCAAAATAACAAATAGATCAGTAAAACGGACAGCCCGTACCGGAGTAGCTCCCGCGTTCACCATTCTCTTGTTCAAAGACAACAGTGCCAGAAATACCATAGAAGTAGGCCTAAAAACAAAGAATGCCAACTCACTTTAACTTATTAAGCCAATGAATTGCACTATATTTTGTGAGGTTTGGGTGCAACATTCCCACAGGCGAGAGGCTCCCTAGAAAAGCCTACCCACGAAGCTCACCCAAAACATTGGCATCATCAGTGGAATTCGATCGGATTCCTAACGAGTCTAAATTACAACTGCAAACGAAAACTGAAGGTAAAACATCTAACCCTATCGATCGCCGATTTCAGGCTTTCCGCAGTAACAGTCTTCCTTGCCGCAATCAGCGAGTTGAGTCCATGAGCAATAGCGATGATCGAGTCGTAAGCTATTGCTAACTGCGGGGCTTCCTAAATAAGGCAAAGCATGAAAACAGCTAATTCTAAAGACATTACTTTAAAGACTTTGCACATTTGTATGCGCCATAGACTTGCTTCCTTAGGGTGGTGCATTTCGGCACGCGGGACCTGTTTAGGATTACAACCACTACGTGATCTGATTGAAAGCATAGAACTTTAACAAGAAATAACCTGGAATTTGATGCACGCCATTAACCAATGACATAATATCAGCCTCACTCAACCCATGCCCTTTAGACTTCGAGCCAGGGGAAGGGCGGTGCGAAGAACTAGTCTGAACAAAGTAAGTCATCATACCTCCACAGCAATAGTCCCAGGAAACAAACTCTCCAGGCGATTCCACTCAGGATTAGCGAGGCTCAGCGCGATGTGCTCTCTGAAGATGGTGGTGCCCTTAAACTCCTCCGTGCACGTCCGATTCTAGAATAAGACACTTACGCATAGCATTCCGTAAGTCAGTTACACTCTTCAACGCTGATAAACAACGGTTTGTATTCAAAATATATGTTGATACACCAAGTTGTCACGGCACCAAGTTGTTAAGTGTTTACGTGTGCTTAAGAGTGTTTAAGAAGTGCATCCAGTTTTGACACATTACATCGATGACATCAGCATACAGCATAGCTTACCAGAGAGGCACATAGGCCCTCATTGTTGTATGGGAACGAATTTAGCAGACGCTCTTCGCCAACCCATTGGTAACCCTGCGCTGGCGTAAAACCTCGCCTAAAAAAAAAACAGCTGCATCAAAGCAAACTTAAAAGAGCGCATTACCATTAAAACTAGAAACAGACGCACAAACTAATATCTGCAATAACCAACGAATGCAGGTACATAGTGCAAGAAACCTGACCAACATACTTTGTGCTTTCAGCTATCAGATGATTCAGAGCATAGCCTGAGAGTAAACTGAAGATGGTCTTCGTTTTCGCTGCTATCAATGCATTAAAGAAGGCGTCCAACAAAGTTTGCTCTATAGGCGTAACAGCATCGCTCGGTTTTGGGAAGACAATCTAAAGAAAGAATGGAAAGTCGTTAAAAGCAAACGTCGTCATAAAAATGGAGCGGGAAAAAATTGAGAACGGAAAGAACAAGCAAAGACCAACAATTTCATAAGAAAACCTACTGCTCCGACCACTAGTTAGTACAAAGTTGCAATAGGCTTTAGAAAATGATCAGGCAGAAACGCTTAATTTAGTAACAGTACAGCAGTATATCCTTCTACTTACAGTATCAGATTGGATGCCAAAAACTTCGAACATTTGAGATACACTAGGTGGCATTATTGTTCCAAGTTCAGTAATTACAACCTAAAAAGGCCGCATCATCAGTTAAGCTAAGTTTCTTAACTCTAAAAGAATATTAGGAATAAATTAGGAAACAACGAAAGCCAAACACTTAAAGGTACAAACATATAAACACTTGATACGAACATACATACATACATACATACATACATACATACATACATACATACATACATACATACATACATACATACATA
>QQSS02178552.1:0-14638 GCA_003687565.2 Craspedacusta sowerbii
TCATCATCATCATCATCATCATCATCATCATCATCATCATCATCATCGTCATCATCATCATCATCATCATCGTCATCGTCATCATCATCGTCATCGTCATCATCATCATCTTCATCATCACCATCGTCATCATCGTCAACATCATCATCATTATCAGCAGCAGCACCGCCGCCATCATAATCATTTTTGCTGACGCTTAATCGTGACACGCACATGTCGTTTTATGAGGTAATGATTTTTGTTGGTTTTCTTTTAGAAAAAAATCTGTTTAGAATTCGTTTACTAGTCGTTTTTTTGTTGTTGTTGTTTCTTCAGGTCAGTGGAAGTGAACGATCGACCACTTGCTTTGTAGTTGTCGGTCCATGCATCACGAGCTCTTCGTGTGACCGATCATAGCGCTGGCATTTTCAGCTTGGATTGTAGCTGGCCGTTTTTTATGCGTGAGAATTAACGACATGCGTTTTTACATGTAGTTTTTATTGAACCTTGTGAACGTTGCTTACATGGCTGTATCTATCTATGGGCGTGTTTTGTATGATACGATTTCTATCATATCATCCTGCTATCATGGAAGGTGCCACGTGATTGCAAATGGGTAGCTATGCTTGCTCTCAGGTGTGGCATCCTCGCGTATGCCGCTTGGGTGGACGTGTCTTGAAACTACCCAGGCGTCAAGTGTATCAATCCGTAGGGTTTCTTATCTTCGAGGAACATCGTTGGCTGAGTACTTAACAACCTTGGCGAGGTGTCACTTCGTTTAAGGTTTTTGCATGGCGATTTCAGGGTTTAGATTTTATTTTCAAGGTCGATGAATTGGTAGCCTGGAGAACCAACCCCCCCCCCCCCCGGTGCGCCGTTTGTTCATTGTCACATAAAGAGCATTTTCTGCTACAAGTGTGTATGACACTGCTGCCCTTCATGCCGTATTACCTTTGTAGCGAGCAAGTCCGTTCTGGTTGTAGTGTTTGCGCTTTATGGTTCGTCGAACCGAGCGCCATTTTAACTTTTAAACGGTCAGCGCAGCTTAGAGCATCGTTGCTATGTTCAGGATGTCAAAGACTCGCTCAGTAATCTGGCGTCTGCGCATAAAGCAGTTTGTTTTATCTTGCTTCATCGCTGTTATCTCGAGTCCATAGAAAGCGAGCCGTGCTCAATGCGCATGCGCTCATTAAAGTTCTATTTACCCTTTGCCAGGCAATTCCGTGCGCCATTACAGGAGCAATCGGGATTTGTCGGAAATAAGTCCCCCGTTTTGTTTTCGTTTCGCTCGCTTTTTTCGCATCGCTGCCGAGCCATTAGTTCGTGCTGTGTATTTCTGTGTGTGTATGCGCGTGTGGGTCTTCTAGCGTGCGATTGTAAGTATGGTTTAAGGAAGATGGTAGATTCTTTGTGAAGACGACGTTGTGCATTCCTCATGGCTGAATCCCTCTCAGACGGACGCTTCATATCACTGTTTGTCACTGCGGAATGCAAGCCCTACGGTTCCGCTGCAGCACCGCAAGCATTGAGCCCTGGAGATGCCTGGGCAGGGAATCTCCATTAAGGACTACATAGTACCATTATTTGGATTCTGCAGGTGATATGTTTTTTAGTTCTGAGAAGTCTTTTTTTTTGTGGGCGTCGTTGTTTCTGTATCTACTCTGGTCGAGCTTCAAGTACATGTATGCTCAATGCAATGAATGTAATGGCGGGAATGAGCAAATTGTTTCTCGGCGAATGCGTAATGTTCTTTTCTATCCCTTTCCAAGCGGCTGCGATAGTTCGGTTTCAGGTCTCATATCACAACGGTTGCTCTTCCGCTAATCGCCACTTGCGTACCAAAATTTTGTATGGCACCATTGAATTTTAGATGTCTCTAATTTTCTTAATTGGACTACTTGTTAAAGTATTTTGATTTTTTGAAAATGCTTGTACGAGCGGCTATACATAGCTGGATTTTTTAACTTAGTCTATGTCACTGTCAGTGACTATGTCACATTTTGGGAAATGGTCTGGCATAGCGCATGCCAAGTGCTCACCTATAGACACTGGCAAATGTATTGTCAAGAAAAGATTATGCTTTATGCATGAAGTAGGATATTCATGCGAGAAAGTAATATCATGATTACGTGTCGACGCAGCATCATTTTTTTTTCTTTTGGCGCCTTGATGCGAAAATGTTTGTCCTGAGAAACGACGGAAAAGCTAGATAAGATTTCAGTATTAACTCCATGCAATAAATACGTTCATTAAATTAAAAAACGATTGAAATTGACGCTATGGCGATTTTTTTTTGAGTGAGTGAGCCAGGGAGTGAGTGCGTGAATTAGTGAGTGACGAGTGAGTGAAAAGTGAGTGAGTGAGTGGGTGAGTGCGTATTTGTGTTTGTGTGTTAATGTGTGCTAAAAATACAGACCTTACTACATAATTATGTGGAAATGTGAATCCGATTTTTTCCAACTTTTTATTTTTCTTCTTTTTTTTCCAACAATTTGTAGCGAAGTCAAATCCTGTCGTTGCTGTTGTTGTTGATGTTGTTGTACTTGTTGGTGTTCTTGTTTGCTGTTGTTGTTGTAATAGGATGATAAGGCAATTAGTGTTTTAGCATTGTGTTCCGTAGTAATGCATTATGTGAGCATGTCCATTCCTCCGTAATTAACAAAACAAAACACGTTGAGCTGACAATGGCAACTTGTCGATTTTCTAGCGTATTTTTTAAAATCAATTTAATGAGTGTTTGGATTCCCGTGTTTTGGATCAAATTTCTTTCATTCTAGATTAGGGGTGATGGCATTTTTCTGAACGCTTCAGTATAAGGTACATTCAGACCTAAATTTGCGGAAAATTAATTCTTGGGTCGTGTGGGTGTCATGGGGCAGGTATTCCGAAGCACGTGTTTAGCTGTTCTCTTAACGGTGACCCAGCTTTTTAGTAGTTTCTTAATAGTTTGCAGCCTTCTCCTTGGATCGCGTTGGAAGGATAAATGACTGAAAGGAAACATGGACGCTTTTAGTGCAATGATACTATCCCCAGTGCAATACTTTTTATGTTTTGTTTTAAATGTTAAAGGTGCGTTACTTGTATGATGATTTTCGCCGAAGTACCCTGATATAGTGGTTTTCATACCCCGCGCATTAGCGCAATGTTTACGGCATATGAAATTCAAGATCCAATGTCTTCCATAATTTCAGTTAATTATTAATAAAACTGCGCTCGAGAAGGGAGCACCAAAATGTTATTATTTATTTATAATCTTATATCCAATAAGCTTGAAACTCAAAGAACATTGTCGAAACCTGGTGTTCCAATAGTCGCAACGTCAAGGCCATAAGTTTGGGAGTCGCCAGTCAGATTAGCTCGAATTCTAACTTCTTGAATAAGTTTGACTTTTTCCCCGAGGAAAACCTGCATGATGCTGGATAGAAAATGCAACCTCGATAGGAACCGTCGGGGACATATCATCATTGCATTGAAGAGCTGAACTTCAGAGAAGGATCCTTCGGTCCTGTTTGTCCGAAAGTTCACAATGAATCAGGTAGGAGCCGGAGATGCAAGGAATAGGTTCAGTAATTTCTACACTCAACATGAAAAGCTCCTCCCTCGAAAAGATTGGCTAACCGTACTAGGGTCAGTATCATCGTACTAAGAGCGTCCACAATTTCTTTTCATTTAACATCATTTAACCTTTCTACGTGATCCAATTCCAGCATCTGTATCTGTTCGCTTTTTTTTTTGGAAGGGGATTGATGGTAGGATTGGGGTTTGGGGGAGGGCTGCTTTGGTGAAATTTGAAACCGTAGTTACGGAGACGGGCGTCTTTGCCCGTAGTGTCATAGCAGTTGCCATGAAAACGTGTCGCACATAATTAAACCTGGAAAGGACATCCTCTACGTATAAACAAGCTTTAATATGAATGTACTAGACATTCGTGTGTGTTTAATCCTCACTACGCTTTATTTCGTGTATAAAGTGTAAAAATCTTTGTTGCTAATTTATGAATACTGAGTATTATGAGTTCATTTGAATACTGCTAAGAAATAGAGTTGTCATCGCTACTTTGTCATTCACGTTTGATTCAGTTCGAAGTTGTGATTTTTCATGATTGCGTTCGATCACACTTGTGTTTCTTTACTAGTTCAAGTGTCTGCCGGCGGTCAGCATAGTCTTGTTCCGATGCGCAACAGCTCTCAGCGGCACTGGATTACTTATGGTCAGCATATTGTACTCCAACTCAACGGCGTGGTTTGCTAGTTTTACGAATTTGACAATCTTCTCGTCAACCGTGCACTTTGTCCTCCTCGCAATTATAGCAGAAATAAATTTTTTTAAGAAGCTCATGGAAAGGATGACGGTGCAAAAGCAACATGTATCGCAACAGCAACAACCTAAGGCATGCGATCTGGCTATCATAGCCGACGAAAGCAAGCTCCCATATCTCGATAAAATCTGTCCAGACTCTTTAAATGTTACCTCTGACTGCATTAACAATGCTTACAGCAACCATGCCCCCATCAAAGATGACCATTGGTACTCTTCTGAGAATTTTTCGACTTCAAAATCGATGCAGTACACGCGTTCATTCCTATATTTTTTACGCCCCACGAATTATCCACAGCTACTCACCAATTCACGGGATTCTACCACATCAGTTTCAAAGTCTTCGACGTGGACGAAAATTCTATCGCTCTTTATGGTAGTGAACACGGACTTAGCTTTGTCAAATACTCTGATCCACTTCCTCATTCGCGCAGACACACTTCAGGTCAGCGATAACAAAGCGGAGGGCTCATCCACGATCGAGCAGACAATCATGTATTTCACGTTTGTTCTGATGCCCGCATTTCTAGTAACGGACATGGTGCTCAACATGGTTCGCTGGCACCTGTGCCGCGTTGTTTATCCCATCGCGGTTTATACTGCCTACATGCTTGCAGCCATTTCTTTTTATGGGATTTCTCATGCTAGTAGCATTGCACCTTTCTGCAACAAATACTCAGGCTGGAAAGGTATTTGTCATTATGCTGCTTACAACTACGCATCTATAATGTCAGCACACGTGGCTGCATACCTTCTAGCTAGGTTTCGTGATTTGTTTTCGGTGGTCGGCAAATAGGCTTACTCCCGTTCGCACCCTAAGCGTAGCATACATGGCGAAAACGCGAACGCGTCATTACACATGGGAGGTATCAGCTACGTAGGAAAACAGTTAATGTAATTTATATCATTCTGTTCAATTTATCATTAAAATGAACAAATCGACAAGAATGAGGATGCAATTTACAAAGAGCGTAATCCGGATCCTGCGCATCTCAGCTAAAAAAGAAAATGGCTGAAAGGATTTGCGACCAGCCCGCATGGAGTAAAGGTCGAACGAATTCAATGATTCCATGGCATTGCGTAGCAGCATGGCGGACTGACCGCGTACACGTTTTGTTGGTCAGATGCTTGGCATCCGACAATTTATTGAAATATGATATGAGAACTTTTTGTGAAATCCTTGCTTTTGCATTGGCTCGCGAGATACACACCGGGTTCATGAGAAAACCTCCAACAGCTACTAGGAAGGCGCGGCTTTCTTGTCTAATCAGGGGAAAGCAGTAGTTCACACATTCGTGGACAAGATACGTCACCATATTTGACCCGCGAAGTTGTTGCAAGGTCTTTTCGCTGTAAGGTTTGGTCTCGATGGAAGAGGTCATAAAACAGAGTCAGATATTAAAAGATTGAATCCAACTTTATAGTTAGATACATTGTATGTGTATAATAGAAATCTCAATTTATTTAGAAATTGTAGTGACCGTGTGTACAGTTACTTGGCCTTGCATATGAAAGGCATGTCCTGTTAAAGCGCTTAGCGTTTCACTCAAAGCTCGAGAAATCTATGCAATGAGGATGGTGGACACACGTAGCTCAGCATTTGATCATCAGGGCGCACACGAACGATATAGGATTATACAGATTTAGTTGATGAATTGCATCTGGAAAAGCGAGGGATTTCCTCATAAAAAACTCAGAACTTTGCTTAAAGACTTGCTAAGGTTTGCTGGTTAAATGCTTTGCAGCACTAGGCTGGCAGATGTGGAGGTAGATCTGCGAAATGTCTACAACGTGCGTGTGCTTAATTCTAGCGGGCATGCCGGAACGCATTTCAATGGTCTGCAAATTTTACCCCGCACGTTCTGCCATGCTCGTTCTGCTCTGTAAAATGCATGTAAGGTTCCAGTTTATTACAAGCGAGTAATAACAGATGGTGTAGACAGAGCGTAATGCTTTAGCCAGCTTCCTAATAAACTTAACTCTTCAAGGCAGGCCTGGATTATGTTCAAAATTCACGTTCTGCTCTGTACAACGCATGCAAGATTCCAATTTATGACAAACTCATAAAAACAGATGATTTAGGCATAGGCCTAGTTTAATGTATTTAATTATCTCTAAAATAAACTTCACTGATCATGGAAAACCAGGCTAATGCTCAAAATTCACATTCTGCTCTGTACAATGCTGGTAGGATTCCACCTTTTGACGAGCGCAAAAGGCAAACACTGAACTCGTAAATATCGTGTTTTAAGGCTTTTTACCAAGAGATCTATATGTGTTTCTTGCCTGCCATGCAATCCCTATGCGCGTTATTCTCGTGGACGCGCTATGCAGATATTTTTTTACAGGGTTCCCGAGTTCCGTTTCTTTCTTAGGTACACCACTTCATACACTCGGTTCCGTCAACTTGCATATCCACTTTACAGACGTGAATTCCATTGTTAAAAGCTGTATTTTACAGCAGTGATGAATTTTTATCACTAACCAACGTGCATAATCTGAACTTTACTTCAGGTTTAATAACTTCACTACAAACTGATTCCGGCTTAATAAGTTGATCCAGAAATTCTTCAGCAAGGCTTATACAATTATTGCACAACTAGGATCAGAAGTAATGCATCTCCAGGGTTACTGGTGGAGGGTTAAGGAAAAATTCATATCTGGAAAAACCAGAGTGGTACCACTGAATTTTGAACTACATTGTTTACTTCTAGAGTTCATAGCGACTCGACCTTAACAAAAGCCCGTCCGCGGTATATGCTTAGGCGCACTACGCGAGAATATTTTTACACGATTTCTTAATTTCAGCGCACCATGTGCACGGGTGCATTGTGTGCGTGGAAGCGTTATGTGCGGGGAAGCGCTTTGTTTCTATAAAGGCGGTAAACTAAACTGTCGGCAGAGAGTGGTTCAACGGGGATAGTTAAAGAGATCGACCAACAGATCCTGAGAGGAGAGTGAAATGGAAGCCTGAATAGAGACCGAGCGAAAAGACCGACACCGAAGTTCTTTCGGAAGCCACAGGGTGCAAAACATCAGCGAGGGCTTCTTCTACAAACGCTCAGCTTCAACTGGCACGTCGTTTAGAAATTCATGCCCCACACCGCCAAGATGAGGCCAGGAAAGGAATGGTAGACGCTGAGAGAGAAAAGAGGAAATTGAAAAATCCAGCAAGGAATTCTGCCTGACAAGTGTAGATATATCTCGGAGCGCTCCAGATCAAATTAAAGACGTAAGAAAGATGGGAGCTATGGAAAGGCATGTCGTGACTTAAGGATACGTGGGCTGTTACTAATAACTTTTTATTTCATAGGGCATGCCCTTATGTGGGGGTGGGGTAGTTTAAGAATGACCAGCTTTCGGTTGAGTCATTTTTGTTTACATTTTGAGTGGGACTTTTCGTTTCGTTTGCCTTCTAGATCTTTTGTTTGTAACTTTCCTTCGAAACTTCTGTGTGGGTGTCTATATTTATAGGTGTAATTAATTTGTTTTTGTGGTATATTGGAAACTATGCCGTACTCTACATAAGTTGACGGAGTTTGTTGAATGGCAGTATCTTATATGGCGTTTACCTTGAAACAGTAAAGAGAAGATTTGCGAGTGAGTCAGCGAGACTCTTCATATATCGTTGCAAGGTCTGGCATTCGCGATAGGCAGATCCCTGCGCGTTCGAAAAGCATACAACAAAACAATGCTTGCCTATAGTCAGCGTTGAACATGTAAGAATAATCGGCGAAAAACTTTGAAACCTTTCGAGATTGGTCGAATAGAGAATCAGAATTCTCAATCTTGGCAGCAGAGACAAATTACTGTCCAGTGACGATCCTCGTGAGCGATCCAACTGTTAAGTCCTTTAAACATTATTATAAGTCTGTAGTCTTGGGCATCCGGTCTGGTAATGCGCAAAATTTGGGCCCATGACCCAACCGGCAACCTCACCAAGACAAAGGCGGCAAGATCAAGCCCACGGAAGATATGAGCGGACTTACTTGCCTTAGGGGAGGCAGCATGCACGTTATTATTGCTTGAGTACTGTCGCAATAATCCTTCAAAATGGCCAATGCAGAATGGAACTTAACGCACTACTTGATGGTGCAAGCACCAGGACGTCAACAGCAATTTCACGGCTAAGATGGGCCAACGCGCTCCGTCATAGATGAAATCTTGGCAAGAGAATACATGTGCACACAGGAAACAGAGAAACAAGCCCCCTGCGTCCACAAGCACCTTGCGTCCACCTCAGTCTTCGGAGGACGGATTAGGGGCACTTAGAGCAGCTGCAATTCAATGCTACATGGATTAAGAGGGCCGAGTGAAGTGTTTGTGAATAATTTGCCGGTTGAAGCCCCGTCGCCTCATTCGTTGATTTACGTTTACGAAAATTTGCTGCTGCGATGGCACGAAACCTGAAAAAAAAATCTCCACGAGACAAAATCAGTCATTCAGTGATGCGGAAGAAGCGCTGTCCATCGCATA
This sequence comes from Craspedacusta sowerbii, assembly GCA_003687565.2. Classification (NCBI taxonomy): domain Eukaryota; kingdom Metazoa; phylum Cnidaria; class Hydrozoa; order Limnomedusae; family Olindiidae; genus Craspedacusta; species Craspedacusta sowerbii. The sequence continues at coordinate 8,773 of QQSS02178552.1, forward strand.
TTTTGAAAGATCCTTATGAGAGCTGCAAAGCTACTTTGCTACTAAAGCAAGACATTTCCAACTCAATTGACATTATAAAAAAGCAGCAGCAAACTATTGATAGATTGGAAGATCTGGAGGGTCAAGTAAGCTCACTTCAAATTAAAACAGAGGAAGGCGAGTAGTACTCGCGACGTAAGTGTTTGCGGGATGATGGAATCCCGGTGCAAGATAACGTAACGGCCGATGAGATTCGTTCTGCTGTTAAAAATGTCGCTAAAGAATGTGGAGTAGCAATCCCGGATGAAGTACTCGACCGAGCACATAGGATTGGTGAAGGAAAGGTGATTGCAGGAAAGACTGAACGACAGGTTATCGTAAGATATACTTCCTTCTGCTATGGTACGCTATTTTATAAGGCACGACAGGAGGCAAAGCATATCGCATTTATTTAGATTATAAGAGCCTCCTTGACAAGATTACGCGGCGATACCAGAAAGGCGTTTACAGAACAGCTTTGCCTTCGCAGACGTTAACTGCAGGTTTTGTGTGAAGTTCGTTGTCTCATTTAATAATGTCTCCAGCTACATAGACTTTTTGCAGCTCCTTGGTGATTAGTATTCATCGGCTCCCTTCTTGGACCATCTTCAGACTAAACGAACAAGAATACAAAAGAAAACAACAACATAAAAACAAAAACAAGCAGGGCACACATCGCCAGAGTCAGCAACCCAAACAGTCTTCATTCGTCGCTGTCCTTTACAGCAGAAGTGGAGCAGAGCAATGGTATCTCGTTCTGTGGCGCGTGGATAAAAACGGAAAAACGGGTACTATCTACAGCTTATTTTCATAAGCCTATGGATACCGGTCTCCTACTGCACTTCCAGAGTCATATGGATGTTAGGTACAAGAAACGTTTAATCAAGTCAATGCTGTACAGAGCGCATCGTCTGAGTAGCGATTGGTCCACCTTTAACGAGGAAGTTGAACATTTGCGCACAGCGTTTCTGAAGTTAGCCTACCCGTCAGCTTTGTTTGACAGGATTGTATTTGACTTTGTCGAAAAGTGCATTACCCACAAACTTAACTTGGATGACAGTTTTGCCAATGAGATTGTGCGATTCATTATTCCTTATAAGGATGAAAAGAGTGCGCCCAACCTAAAGTACCGTCCTAAATGATCTGGCATGTAAAGTACGGGTACAATTTCAGCCAATTTTCACCAGCAGAAAAGTTGGTGAAAGTTTCAGACCAAAGGAAGCGAAGCCAAAGATTGTGAGTCAACAATGCGTTGTTTATAAGTTGCAATGTGGCCACTTCGACGCTGGCTATATCGGCATGAAAATCCTCCATTTGCACCAACGCATCGAAGAACAAAAGCAACAGCCGAGCTCAAATGGTCAACACCTGGCTACTCATGAATTGCCGATCAATTTCGATCTTCACGCCTGCTTCACAACTCTGCGCAGGTGTCGCTCCAAATGGGAGTGTCTACGAATTGAGAGCTTGATTATCGCGCACCATAAATTCGCCTACTCACTTAACGGACAGTCAGACTCGATTAAGTTGAAGCAGTTTTAGCTCGACTTCGAAGATGTGACTCTGGCGATGATCCACTTGCTTTTGCTTTTTGTTTTTATTTTTTGTATTCTTGTTCGTTTAGTTTTAAGATGGTCCAAGAAAGGACCGAAACGTCACGAAATTTATGAGCCTTACTCCTTGCCTTGAAGATTTACCCACCGAGGGTCCTTATTTCTTCTTTCAATCACTAGGTGATTACCAAATGCTAATCACAGTTACAAGCGGTCGCTCTTAATCCCACCTATTTCTAAGTGCCCTTCTCTGCTGTGGTTAAGAATATCTCTTCGGACTAACACGCTCTTTGCGTCAGCGTCATATGAGATCCGTTTGCTGATACACCTGCACACATTCCTATCTACTGCAAACGAGGTTATACTTATTTTCTACTGCGATTTTTTTTTTTTGCTCATTCCTTTTGATATCTGCGGCTAGACTTATCAAAACAATCACAAATCAGCACAAATGCAGAATCGGTAAGCGCTTTATACCTCACCATCTGCGTAATATCTCTTGCTCTTCCTGCAACTGGTACTTGCATGCAAAGTGTTCTAATATTAGAACTAAGAGCTTTACTTCTAATTGCTCGTGGAAATGTCAACCTTGCCTTCAATGGGAGCTTCCATTTAATACAATTAATGATGAAACTTTTACGCTGTCTTCATCTCTTAGCGCCTTAGAGCAGCCACCACACCTAAATATGAAACTTCTACGCAGTCTCAGTGTGCGCTCACTACTTTAGAGAATACCTGGACAGACCTTGACATTTGACAAAATTTCTTTTCATAACAACTAATCTAAGTACTAAGATATCAATGAAGTCTTGGACTGAAAGTTTGACTCTTCGTTAAGCTTCATTGATCAAACATCACGATGAACTAAGCAGCCTTCTAAACATTGTTGAATTTATATTTAAAGTAATAGGAATTTCGGAAACGTGTTTAAAGCCTACCTTCGACGGAAACACGCACTTAGACGAATTACAATTTGTTGATACCAGGACACTCAGTAACGCAGGTAGAACTGGTTTATATGTCCATTACTCCGTTGCGAATAACATGAGAATCAGACATGATGTTTGCCTTCAGAGTGACAGCAGGTGTGAAACAACGTTTTTCGAAATATCCCAAGCTAGAAAGAAAAATGTAATCTGTGGTTGAATATATAAGCACCCAAACGTCCCTTCTGCTAAGTTCTCCGAAGAGTGCTTAATAAAAATTCTTGAAAAAATTCACAAAGAAGAAAAGTTGGTGCCTATAATGGGCAATTTTAACATAAATTTGCTTAATTATAATGCCTCTTTTGAAACATCCGACTTTTTAAATATAGTCGCAACCCATTGTCTTCGACGCTTATGTACAGCCAAGTCGAATAACGCTGCGATCACAAACACTGATAGACAATATCTAATAACAACATGAAATGCGATACAGTAAGTGGTAGCCTAATTGCTCTATTTCTGATCATTTTGCGCAGTTTCCTAATTGTAGTAATTACAACCTCAAGAACGAGAAGAGCAGAAGGATACCCATTTACGGTCGATCGCACAAAACCTTTAGTCAAAGCGAGTTCATTGAAGAACTATCTAGTATTGACAGGAAGGTCCTGTTTGGTAGCAAAGGAAACCCTGATGTTTTAAGGCGCATTTTTATAGGTAATGTTAACGATATTTTTAACGCAATGGCGCCGCATCGAAAACTAACCAAAAAATAAATGAGTCTTCGAGAAAAACCGTGGATTACTAACGACATTCTTGAGTCAATAAAAGTTAGAGATAAACTTTTACAATTGCACATGAAAGGGAAAGACCAACACGAAAGGAATGAGTCTTACGAGAAATATAAGAAACAGAGAAATTCGGTCGTGAGCATGATGGGGAAAGTGAAACTGTGTATTATAATTATTATTTTATGAAGCATAAGAACCATATTCAGCAAACCTGGGACGGCATTAAATCAATAATCAATAAAAACAAGAAAAAACTATTTACCCCCGTCAAAGTTATTGGACCATGACAACTACTTGATCACAAAGCCCCTGAATAATGCAAATGCATTCAATGATTATTTTTCCTCTATCGGCAAGGGAAAGCTTTTGACTCCGAAAAAGCAAACTCGCCAACAAGCTTTATGACGTACATGCCTCCTCGCATTAATCATAGGCTGCTTCTTAAACCGACTGACTCAATCGAGGTAGCGGAAATCATAAACTCACCAAACGCTTCTAGGGCTTCTTGTCCTTATAGTATTCCTACTAATATTTTAAAAATTGGATCATCATCACTGGCTGCACCAATCTCACTTATTATTAATCAGTCATTCAGAAAAGGTATTTTTCCGGATACACTAAAACTTGCTAAGGTTGTGCCCGTTTACAAGTCTGGTCCCACAGAAAAATGTTGTCACTATTGACCTATCTCGTTTCTCTCCAATTTTAGCAAAGTAGTCGAGAACGCCTACACGTTTACAGGTCTTTACAAGTTTCTAGTCACTTCTAAAATTATATATGACCTACAATTCGGCTTCCGTAAACCGCATTTGCCAATTAACGCCTTCATTAGCCTTGTTTGTAATATAAGTGATACTTGATTGGGCTGAATATGCGTTAGCTTGCTTTTGGACTTTGGAAAGGCTTTTGATGCAGTCAACCGAGAAATTCTTCTACGAAAGCTTGAAGCGTACGGAATTCGTGGAGTTTGTCAATCTTGGTTCTCTTCGTACCTTCTAGAACGAAAACAATTCGTTGCTTTTGAGGATGATAGTTCCCAGAATCGTTCTATAGATTTAGGTGTTCCCCATGGTTCCGGTTTAGGTTCCATGCTGTTTCTTTTATATTTTAACGATCTTTATAACAGATTGTCTTTAAATGCTGCTGGAAAGAAAATTCTTTTACATCGTCAACGAAGAAAAGGCAGTGATGTTAGACACTAAAGATCAAAGGCAAGAAATCATTTTGACGAAATTGATCACTCTATAATCTCATGCGGCAACGGCAAGTCAAAGGATGCTTTTACATAATTGTGATGGCTTATAAACATCGCGACAGGAAGCTCCTTTCTATGAACTAGATGAACAACGGAATTCATATAAATTGGCAACTTAGAACAACCAAAAGAATTGTGTCGTCGAGAGTAAGCTTGCAACTAGCACAGATTCCTTTGTCGAGACCGAGAATGAAGATGGAATCGTAGACACTCTTGTATACAATAAATAATCTTTCGGAAGTAGAAATTAACTTCATTACCAATATGCATTCAGATCAAAGATCATGAGAAATCTTTCTCTTCCTCGTCACCAATTCTCACACCACATGTCCGGTAGTATAGTGGGGAATATCACCGCCTGTCACGCGGGAGACCGGGGTTCGATTCCCCACCGAGGAGATTCGAAGGGATCAGAAATCTGATTTGATAATTCGGAAACGTAATGAAGCAGGATGTCACTTCCATTGTAGTTGTACATGTTGCGACTTATTATCTGCCCCTGAGAATTATAGACGTGTACTTTGCGTTTGATATAATGGTAAATTGACTAGAGCTCTGCTTGTATTAATATCTTATTTAGTGTTGCAAGTCCGCTACTGGCGATAATGCGCTTAAATATTCGCTTTAAAAATAAATTTGCCCATGAAGACATCTCCAATATTTCATGCATGCGCATGAGAAAATTTGATTCTATAGAGTTGTTGAGTGAAAATTGTTGTTTCCTCATCCGTGTACGTTGCATCTTTATGCGTATTTCGACAAAGAATGTATTTTCAGTTGATAAGCCTATATAATTAACCGGCTCAAGTTAAATGTAAAATCATCGACGCCAGCAAATCAAATGAATATTTTCTAAATTATTGTGCGGCAATGGCAACTCGAAGGATTCTTTTACATAATTTTGTTTTCTTACAATCTTCGAGACATAGAGCAAGTGAGTATTACCCACAGTTTGATGGGTATTCTACCCTTCGAGTGAGGTTGTTTTCAAGGAGCTATGCGCACTAAGGAATTCATGTAAAATGGCAACTTAGAACAGCCAAGAAAATGGTGTCGTCGCGACAATGCCTGCGACTAGCACAGATTCCTTTGTCGTGACCGAGAATGAATATCGAATCGTAGACACTCTTGCATACAATAAGTAATCTTTCGGTAGTAGCAATTAACTTCAGTACCATTATGCATTCATACCACAGATCATGCTAAATTTCGCTCCTCCTCGTCACTACTTCGTGCACCTAAAATCCAGGAGTCATCATCCTCGGTAGTATAGTGGTGAGTATCCCCGCCTGTCACGCGGGAGACCGGGGTTCGATTCCCCGCCGA
>QQSS02178563.1:0-14636 GCA_003687565.2 Craspedacusta sowerbii
AATATATAGATATATATATATATATATATATATATATATATATATATATATATATATATATATATATATGGATTTACCTAGCCCTGTCAAAGTATTTACAATTTTTACGTTAATAAATTGTCTTAGGAGCGTCTGCTCGTGGAAGGACTAAATTTTGCTAAACCACCCATGAATGCTAACTATGGTGATGCACTTTTTGCCATTTGAACTTCTTTTAGGTAAGCTTTGTGACTTCAATAACACCCCTCCACCATCACGATTAGCCTGTAAATCTTTTCTTCAAAATTTAGTTTATCATATGTTGAAGTCTTATAATTCCTCTTTGCAGCAAGAGCTCTCAACTGATGAATGTAAGGCGCTTGACAGTTTAAAAGAAAGTGACATCATCTTCTACGCAGTGAGAAAGGGAAATCGGTTGCTGTCCTGGATAGAGCTTTGTACTTAGAAATGATGGAAGACTTGCTTATTGATCACACCAAGTTTGAAACGATTGACTTAGTAGCTGAGAAGGATTATAACTTAATATGGAATCAGGAACTTCATCAGGAATCAGGAAGTCAGAAATATGCTACGTAAACTTAAGGGCATGAATCTCATTGACTCTGAAACCTATTACAACCTTTCCCTTTGTCGTTCGAGGTCGTGTATACTGACGGCCTTGCTAGAGTCCATAAGAACTTAGAAAATGGCCTCCCTTAGCTAAGATCCATTTTTTTTTAGCTATTGACACTCCTGCATGTAGGTTGGCCAACTTCTTAGCTTCTTTGCTAGAAACCTTGACGAAGAATGGACTCCTCCTCGTTTGGCAGTAACATTCGTGAACATGATGCTACTCACAAAACGTCCTCATTTGGCATTGACTCTCCATTTACCAACATCCTTTGGACGAGACTACATATATCCGCAGCAAACTCCAAATTGCTCAATCTGACACTGTTAAAGGCATCAACAAAACCCAGTCTCGAGATCTACTAAAGCTGACAACAAAGGATTCACTTTTTATAATAACAATCATTACAAGCAGGTAGAATTTGTGGCCATGGATTCCCTACTTTGCGCTACCCTTGCCAATATATATTCTTTGTCACCACGAAAAGTTCCGATTGCAAGAGCGACCTATGCTGTTTAAGCCTACATACTATCGTAGATATATTGATGATACTTTCGTACTTCTTCAAAATGAAGATCAAATTTAGGGCTATGAATATCTCACAAAAAAGGCATTCTAATATGAGATTGACTGTTGAAAAGGAATATGATATTCGGCAAGGCTAAAAATTTGTTACATCTGCCTTTCGGAAATCTACTTTAGCGGTGTTTATACCAATTTTAAAAGTTTTGTCGTGGAGACCAGGAAACCTTACCTGGTGCTCACAATTCTCTATAGACCATACAACCTAGGTTTAAGTTCGGAACCAGTCCGTCAGGAAGTCTGCAATATAAGATCCTTTTCGTAAGAGCAACTCTTTTCCCGTTACCGTTGTTAACTTAGGCATCCAGAAGTTTTTTAATACCATCTACAAGAGCAAACCCCTGAGAAATGATAACCTGGACAAAGAACGAGTAGAGACAATCTTGCCCTAGTTTGGCTCTTTGTCAAGTAGAACGAAAAAAACCCTTTAAAATATCCAAAAGCAACATGTGCCTGACATTAACCTTGTAGCGATATTTAAGTCCCCATAGCAATATTTAAGTCCCCAAGGTTGAGCTCTTTGTTCTCTTTTAACGATAACTTGCCCTCATACATTATAACCGGCAAAATTGTTTATAGATACAATTGTTGTAAATTCAATTTTACATATATATATATATATATATATATATATATATATATATATATGTAAGTAAAACAAAACGCCATGTCCGCAAAAGGTTTCTGAAACTAAAACTACCTGTGACCATACGCTCTTTCGCGACACAACCGTCACTTCCTCTGACTTTTTAAATTATAGACAGGGATGGTAACATTAAGGCACTATAAATCAAAGAGCGCCTTTATATCTGACGTGATTGGCCAACTTAGAACCCTCAAGGGCAAATTTTGAATTTTATTTTTGCTTGTATCTATTATCGATCTTGACTGTCTTCTGTTTGTATATAGCCTAACGATGACATTAGATATTGTCGAAAGCTCTTGAAAGACTTATATTTATATCTATATATATATATATATATATATATATATATATATATATATATACCGCACACCATGCTACACCCAGAAGTTTGATACGCTGACCGAAGCGATCTTGCAAGCAAGAAGTACTCATTAGTAAGAACGCCTTTACATCGCAAAATTAAAACGAATTCTCGCTATCATTGACAACAAGGACAGGTTTAAGACCTCAGCTTTTATTTTAACGATGAGCACAGCAAGTACAAGGCTTTGTGCTTTTTCGCGAAAAAGAAATGGGTATACCGTTGCACCCCCAACTCGTTTCAAAACGCCTCTAAGCTACAGACAGATGAACAAACCTTAAAATGGTACGGTTTTCCAAGCAAGTCTTTAGGGTCGTCAACAAAGAAGTCCTCGTCCAGGGCTTTTCCCTGATGGGTACAAGGAGTGACGTTTATGACGCAACTTCCTTCTTCCGAACCCTAAAAGCAACGGATTAACGCATTTATGACACAAGCTACGAAGAAATAAGCAGACTATAATAAGAACATTTGGGCACCCATATGATGAAGGAAAGAGCTTAGCGGTTAATACTTCTTCAAAGGAGAAGTCTTTAAAAAACATGAATGAATGAACTTAGGTTAACAAGGTGGTCGCTACCGGATTCGCGATCACGAAACTTGCATCAGAAGGTGCGAAAACTATTTGCATAGCTGTTTTAAATTTACCATCAGCTTCTACCTTGCTGCGCAAAACAGCGGTGATCCATGAAAAATCATAAGAGGTGAAAATATTTGTACACATCTCTATTAAGCTGCAGTTCAAACTCGCTGAACACTTACCAATATCTTAATTTACTAGTGCTGACAAATTCTGCTAATCAATCCAATTACAAAAGTCCTTATACTTCTCGCAGGCCAACAAACAGCTTTAGAAAAAACGCATGGTTCGCGTCCACTGACCTTGTAGTCCGTGACTGCCAACTTGTCATCGAAATCGAGAGCATAAGACAAGCTCTGAAGGAAAACATTAGCGGACCCTATCAAGACATCTTCTGGAGGTTCCCAGAACGGGTCATCTTCCTTAGACATCTTTTTTAGTGACTCATCACCATCAAGAAAACGCTGGTAAAGGTCCTGCAGCGACAAATTTAAGAAGTAACATAAAACACGCAACATTTAAGCGATAAGTTCCATATTTCCATATTTAGGTCACAAGGACAATATACGTGAAACTAATGATTTCGACGCATAAACCACAATCAAAACTTTTGACGTCAACTGAAGGCAGAATGCAAGCAGCGTAAAACCATATGACAGCGTAACTGTACATGGCTGGAGTCATAGCTAGTCAAAAGATGGGGGTTAAGAAAGGCTAAATGGAGGGTTACTATTTTCAGTATCTTAAAGCTCTTTCGCAATATGCATGCTTCTAAAAATGCTTTTTAATACTCAGCGGTGTGTATTTGAAGTCGCTTCGAAGCAGTCATTGGTATTCCATACTTAAAAAGATAGCCCTATCAATTTCGTATATTTTGGAGCTACCAGCCAGATAAAAACTTGCAACAATGTCTCTTTCGAACGCGCAATCTATTGTCCAAAATTAAATGCGCCAGAAGAAATGCTGATAAAATTTTCTATGCTGCAGAAGGTTACGCATCAAATATCGAAAGTGCTTGATATTCACTCGATACTTAACATGGCGAGGGGCAACACCAGTCGATGTTAATATGTACATGGTTAACATGTCGTTGCCAATATGAATATTCACACATAACGCTCGCAAAAAAAACAAAACAAAACAACCAAAAAACAAATGCCTAATGACAAACGCACTACAAACTGACAAACTTGATCAAGGAAATTTAAAGAGCCAGGTCATTTTTATAATTGAGCATACGCGATAACGTGCGCTTGCATGAAAAAGGCAAGACTCGCTATCATGGACTCGAGGCCATATACGAACTGATGCACGTGCAAATAACACGCTTAGAAGCACCTCCCTTTCATAACAAAAAAATACAGACCTGCATGAGATAACGACGATTAGTAAACTTCCCACGGTCCCACAGCCACACGTTTCCATTCAACATGTTTTTCATCTTAACCACCACCCTAAAAAAAACAGCCAATAATCAGAAGATTTACAAAGTATTTTCAATTATTTCAAGCCAAGTTGCCTGGAAAATGTTATTTCTACGGCAGCTCGCATGAGTCAACATTTTCTGGCAGTCAGCTGATTGACTTGGACTGCAATGACTTCTCACTCGTTTGTCAAATTGCTTCAGTTCAGCGAATAATTCCATCGTCAGCGGACAAGCACTTTAGAAGTTATAGCACCTCTCTGATTCAATACGACAAAACGAGGCTACGACTGCAGCGACATCAAAACAACATTGACAATGCATATGTATCACAACAAGAAGCACTAACAGTACCGCTTACTTGGTGCCTTTGTCTTTCCCTTCCTGTGCGGCTCCAGATATCAAGATGACTTCAAATGACCTAATCGATCAGACGAGACAAGTTTGATTTCAGGGCATCAAAGAATGCATTAACAAGTTTAGAATGACTTCAAAGCAAATAGAGCGCGCTCTGACAGAACCTTGCCTTGCTCCTGTCAGTCAAAAATCGCAACGTTTCTACCTCCATTATGAACACACTCTAAAGTCATGAGTAGCTTAGATTTTTTTTTTCACGACTGTTGCAAGTGGGAAAGACTTACTCCGATACAAGATTGATCGACTCACACGTCAATGAGAAGATGTTCAACAGACAGGTGAATTAAAATAGCTACGGATACATAGGCAGATAGATAGATAGACAAACATGCGACGAAATGTATACCGAGAAATTGACGAATAGACTAATAGATACACAGATACAAAGATCATAGACTTTTATGATGTCTATAGATAGAGCTGAATAATTTTGCCTAGTAGCACATCTTATCCTAGGCACGCGGGACCCGTTCATACGGCGCGATGCCTTTCTTTCATAATCAGATGTCACCCTTATTATCACGTTGAACGGTAGTCTACTAGGCTTACATTTTCTTATCCAGTTCTTCGCTGATCGCGTTTACTTCGCTCACCATCGGTAGTAGCTCAAGAACTTGCTCCTGGGCTGCTAATTGATCTGCAAGCCAAAAAGAAAAAAAAAATTATGACGAACAACAATCTTATAATGTCGGAACCTATTTCATGATGGCTAAAATTGCTCATCATAGTAACGTCGAACGTTTAGGAAGGAAAGACACAAGAAAAGGCTGCCGCAGAGCAAAAAAAAAGCCAGTCTACAGCAATTCATGTTTTAAGGAGACGAGGAGAAGTACCGCACCTCTAGAAAGTCCTGACGAGAATCCAGTAGCAAAACCTTTGGCTTCAGCAATCTCTTTCTGTGCGAATTCCCAGTCGACATGCTCAGGAGACCCTTCACTCATCGTTTTGCTGATTGGGTTGCAGAACACGTACATGTGATTAGAACCTTGAGCAGACAAATAACTTTTCATACTGACATGGGGTATACACACTTAAATAAGCGTTTACTTGAAATCTGAAGTTTGCAGACATCAGAAATTACATCAGCATTGTCCCGAACGACATTTAACAATATTTCCGAGTGTATAATCTATCCACAAACTCTAAATTCACAATGGGAGCCAAATATCGTACCAAACAACAATCGGTCATTGTGAAGCAATGCTCGCTCTCCGGTTAGAGGCACACCATTGACTTTCGTCTTGGCATCGTGCGAAGCAGGCTTCAAAGTCACTTCGCCGTCTTTCAAAGTTAGAACAGCATGTTCCTTTTGAATGCTAAAACAAGTTAAAATAGAACAGAAGAAGAAAAGAACTCACTGCCCGGAGGAAACACAACAATCGCTTTCACAGTTAACAACAGTCTAAAGTTGGTTACGGCATTCGAAATTATGTCAATTAATTACATATTAAACAACAGCACTCACCTTAGCCCGGTCATGGGCAAATCGGGATTGGCTTCCTTTCGACCAATTTTCGTTTCACCTATGGGAAAAATCGGAAATACCAAGTCAAAACAACATTTTCAAGGGAGGGGAGGTTTTGAGACAGGTTTTTCCTCTCAAATAACACAAACTCACCGAACGAGCACCGGAATGTTTACTAGAACTTTCCCGTAAAAAATGTCAAAAAACACTACGCTAAAAAGGAAACAAGTCTATTTTAAAAATAAAAAATAAGAATTAGATTTTGCAGGCATACGAAGGACGACCAACAATTCTGCATGCATCTATTTGGAACAAATAAATAAGTTATCCGAAAATGCAAAAGAAAACAAAGACCTTTACCATCATTTAGAAAATGATGAATAACGCCAGAAAGCATAGGATCTTCGTTTAAATTTAAAAGATGTGGCACGGTCTGCTTTTGCTGAGCCGTTTTGTCCACTTCTTTCACTTCGCTGCGCGATGCTTTCAACTGAACGGAACAACGGAAGCTTTCGTATAGTTAAACAGGTCGTCTATGCTAAAACATGAACTACGACAGGCCAAGAAACATTTTGATCAAAGTCGCCTGTGTCCATGACATTATTATAATCATCAACGGACCGAAAAGCCTACAGGAGCATACAGAATTCTTTCTCGGTCACCAGAAAAATCATAAATGCTATGGAGTAATCAAAAGGAAATCTCTCCATGCTTTCAGTAACACATGCAATGGGACAGCATCAATTCACCGAATTCAGGGCACACTAATCAAAAAGATATTCGGGCCAACGGCACACCTTATCATCCCAACTCATCATAGCACTAGCATTAGCCTCCATCTGAGCTCGAATCTCCTCTTCAAGTTCCTTTCTCATCCTTTCTTTTTCTAAAATTATCAAATAAGAAAAGAGGCTTTTTGATTGTCAAATCAGCTGTTATAGGCGTACACCCATTTCTTATCTTAAACCACGCTTTCACTCAAAACAAACACTGGTTAAAGCCAGCTTTAACAGAGCACTTATTATTAGAATTATAAGCTACACCACGAAGGATTTCTAGGAACCTTCATCTTGGGCGAAACATAAGAAGTTGTGCGACTCTCATAAAAACGATGAATCAGAGTTAAGAGGCAGCTGAAAGGTAAGTGGACAGCAACCAAACCAAACAGGCCAACGTTTTAGTAGTAGAAGCGCTGATCTGGATAAGCTATTCGCCAAGCACTTAAAGTAGCAAGGTATATCTGCATAACATGGCACATCATTAACCAAACCACGACGAAAATGAACGTGCGAACGCACTTACCCTCTTCTGTCATCGCGCCACCACCATCACCACCTCCAGCCGTAGCAAGAAGTGCCGAGAGATCACCACCTTGCATAGCTTTCTTCAGCTTCTCGTTCTCCTCCCGGAGCTCTCGAATGAGTTTATCCATTGGGTTTTCATTAACAACAGCCTTGTTCTTAATCTTCTTTGCACGATCAGCATACCTAAGCAAGAGAGATTTGGGCCAATTCAGTCAGGGGAATTCAGCAAAAGGCCATATGTAACTAGTTCTAATCGCACTGCTGACGTAATGACTGAATACCCATTGCGGAAAGGTACATAATCACTTTTATAATTAAAATACTCATTTGTCTTTTTCAATCAATATATTACAGGGGATAAGGAAATACCAATTACGCGAATGCAAAGGATTCAAACTAGCAAACTTTTTATGCCAAACTTTTTGAAGTAATGGTTAATTCAAATCCATAAGCAACAATAGTGGTAGGTCACTCGAGAGCAGCCATGCTTCAATCAAGACATTGCAAGGCGTAACCTTCCAAAAAAGCAAAGCACTGAACTCAAACAGCGTTTCTCGTGATTGCATTTGTTAAATCCATTTTCAAAAACACGAAACCTGTTACTCATCTTTAAATCACTGAATATATGAGTTTAAAGCTAAACCCAGCGTGAGCGCCTGTTTTTTTCCCCTCAAAGCTTCACCTTCAATTAACATTACTGATAAAGAATATTGTATGTATTACACAGAACTTTCCAATTGCTTAGAACTATTATTGATCAACTTAAAAATTCTAGCGGGACCTGCTGCCTTAAGCAGTCTCGTAGAGCCACAACACATAACGCCACATTGAATCAGCGCTGCGGCTCTAGATCAAGGATCTATGAAACTTGTCTACTCGAACCTTAAAGTGCTAAGTGTCTCGTCGTAGTTGATGTCTGCAGGAGACAGCGCAGCTATCATGATCGTCTTACTGTTACCACCAAGCGCATTCTGCAGCAGCTTTGTGAGCACTGAATCGCGGTACGGGACCAGAACCTTCTTCTTTCCCATGGACAGGTCGGCCAGAGCAGAAATGACATTTCCCAGGGCAGATAGAGACTTATTGATGTTTGCTCCCTCTTTCAAGCGATCTCCGGTAGCGCCCGTGCTGTCCGCTCGCTCGGAACCTAAGGGATTTCCAGTGAAACACTGGTTATTAATAACAGCAAAAAGAAGATATATCTCATTCTTTACATGAAACTGGTCGAAGTGACTAGAGCAGGAGGAAATGACAGAGGTCTTATAGGACATTACTCACTTGCAAAAACAAGGAAATTCACAGATGCTCACTTAATAAACACAACTAACTGATCAGCAAGTTCAAAAGCTAACCTGCCAAGTCAACCAGGTTGATGACACTGGTCCTCTTTGTTTCCTCACCCGATTGGTTTTTCTCTATCTGATCAAATGTGATCGTGACAACAGTGTGAGCGCGGGAACTAGTCGCATTCATCTGCGTAGAAGCCACTGTTCGATTAGCAGTGCCTGAACACAGAAATCGGTTCAGTGTGAAACAACTTAATTTTAGAAGACTTAATTTTTGACTTGACAATAAGTATAACAAGGCAAGAAAAGAAAATTCGAGCAGTGTGTTATTAAGGTCAAATAGAAGTCGGGCAAAGATTCGCAGACGATAACAAATCACCAAAACGTTTTACTGAGTATTGGGACCAGTATGCAGGCAAAAATTCCACCCCTCAAAGCAACCTTAACAAAATCAGCAATTTCAATCACGCGCACAAACACATATACATATACAAATACATGCACACACACACACACACACACACACACACACATACACGCACAAACACATCACCATGACCACTAACTTGCATGCCGAGTACGGCCAAGGTAGTGTGGAGCTGCTTCTAGCTGACTGGGGTTACCATTGAACCACGCGGAGTTTGCCAAGAGAGTAACTTAAGACACAGGCCGAGCTCATCCGGTAATTGACTTACATAGGCAGCCAATCTATGTAACCGAACAGCGCTATCTGTTTTATTGACCACACACCAACACACCCCACACACACCCAAACACACACACACAGATACAACACAGACACACGCACACAAACTCACATATACACACACACACACACATTAACACACAAACCAGAATATGGAACCCAAGACGTGGTATCAACCTTCTTCAGTTCTTAGTTCGATTTCTTTATAGCTACCCACGGCAACCGATTTCAGTCCTTGCACATAGAACGCTCCCACAGTCGGATTTTGCCTTACCTAAAATAGTTCAATGCCTTGCAGCAGGCTTAATTTTCCAAACAACGCGCCACAGTTATAACAGAAACGGCAAGAAGCCTAGGTAACAATCAACTACATGCAAGCACGTTAACTAGTCACACTAGAAGAACATTTTACTGAGAAAAGGCTCATTGACCGTGCAACGCAAGGCAGCACTTGCAGGAAGAATCAATGTTACAATATCGCTGAACGTAAAGAGATTCAGCGCGCAACAAGACATCGAAATCTTACCGGAAGTCCACCCTTCGGGTTGTCCTTGGTGAGAAGATCTCTCACCTGTTCATTGTAAATCTCTAGCATGCTAAACGTGACTTGGTATTTCTATAGACGAATAAACAAAATAGAGTCTTAAAATAACAATTTATATGCTTACAGGTAAAGGGCCCGCATTATCACGCACTCCTCGAGCAGAAGATCATGCAGGCGAAAATGCAGAAGAACATGCAGCACCCATGCAAGTTCAAATAACGAGGTTTTGACACCATCTCTCCATGTGCATCTCTCTTTCCCTCCCTATCTGTCTCCAGAAATCTATCTATCAATCTATCTATCTATCTATCTATCTATCTATCTATCTATCAATCTATCTATCTATCTATCTATCTATCTATCTATCTATCTATCTATCTATCTATCTATCTATCTATTCAGTGTGGTTTAGCATATGGCCATGGATGGCCATGCACCATTCCGAAGTTTTCGTGAAGCACATAAACCAGGGACAGATTTTCATGCACACACTTGCATGCACAAGCTTGCATGCATTTGGCCATGACTACACAGGGTACTTACAATAGGTCCACCGGCTTCCCTTTCAATCATTTTAAACAATTCATCACAGGAAATAGGAACAATACCTCTGCAAAATTTAAGCAAGCAAGGTCAGAGAGAAGCCCAGAGAAAAGCCACACAAAACGCAAGACCGCGACACAAATACCGTGCGGAAGTATCGCAACTTGAGCAGCTTCAGTTGAAATCGATACCTCAAAAACCGAAGTTAAATAACCTGCAAAGTTCAGCGAAGGACATCAAGGAGGAACAACAAGCAAGGAACTTGAATGTCCATACTTATCGAAAACTTGCGCTGACCCTGCTCAAGTGATGCTTCCGCCGTAATCCAATACAATCTCCTCCTATTCTCCAAAACTGCAGACAAGTAGAAACATGGTGCCGACCATGATAATTATTATTCAAACTCTGGAAGGGGTCATATAGAAAGCAGTTGGTGGAAGCGATGAAGTAATGGCAAGCGTGCGTCTCTTGCAGACAATAGGATAGTTAATGAGAAACTCTATATATCCAAGTATAAAGGACCAGGACAGTCCCTAGCATACTCAATGTATCCACCACCTGTCTGCAATTAAGGATCACTAAGGAGCTCGTCAGAAGGGTTCATACTTACCACACCTGTCTTATTACGTTCTATAAGTTTAAACAGCTCATCGCACGTGATTGGGACAATGCCCCTGCAAAGCAAAAAATGTTCTAGGTACATGCATGAAAAAGAAATTTCACTTGGCAATATTACTTTGAAATAAAATGTCTATCAGCAACACTGAATGGGACAAATCATACCAAAATCATGTAACTTGTGCAAATTTTAAGTTTTAATGGTAGTTCCAGGCTCAAACCTGTTTACAAACATTCTAGCTAGAGCTAGAAATCGTAAAGAGATAAAGTTAAATTAAGAAAAGCAAAAACTGATTATTTCGAGTCCATTCAGGTAATTATACACTTATAAGTTGACGCATACGAATCGACTTCTACGAACATGCATGGATCTAAACCTAACAACTTTTACCAAATAATTCGATTTATGTCATTCAAAATTCATTACGATTTCGTGAGATCAGTGCACACACTAAAATCATTCAAAAGAAAAGCGGGTGCTTAAAGTGAAAGACACTTGCATACAAATTACAAAGAAAACTTTCATTATCGGAGAAAAAAGCTAGAAAACAGCAAGAATGTCTATACTTGTTAGGACCATATCCAACCATTGAGTAACTCTTGCCGGCACCAGTCTGTCCATATGCAAATAAGGAGCAATTATAACCTGAAGCAAAAATAAGGATCCTCAATACAGACGAGAGAACGTGATTGGTCATACATCAGAAGCTTTCTGCAGGCAACCGCCACAGCAATACGGAAATCTTTACAATAAGGATCACACTTGCCGATTCTTAATTTTTATAAGCATGAGAAAGAAATGGATTAAGCTAAATCAGACTCAGGAGCACGGTAGAATACCAGAAGCTTATACTAATAAGCAAACTATTCTTTCTTTCTTTCTTTCTTTCTCTCTCTCTCTCTCTCCCTCTCTCTCTCTCTCACTCTCTTCCTACTGCAGAAGGATTATCCTTATAGCACGCCGAGCATAGTCAAATTGAATATAATAAGCGGATGCAAACCATAGTTGGGCGAGAGTTGGGTCCGCCGCGACTTATGTCGCAGGTCGACTGGACCTTGTATACGTCATTCAGAGTTGTTAAAGCAAACCAAAGACTAGTGAAATACTGGGAAGCCAACCCCACATGACGACGACATGACTGCGGCGCACTAGTTCCCTTCCAGCACAGATCCGAGGGGCAATTCTCAATGCAGGCTAAGCGCGTAAGAATCGGAGATGAACACGGGCACAGGTCGGATGGAAATTCATAAAATTGACTCGTGTTAATTATACTTTTCCATGACGCTGGGAGGCTATCGACGACCGAACAAAACGAGCTTAGTATGCAAAGATGTTTCACACAAGAAGGGAGAGTAAAAAGACTTCGCCAACGCAGGGAACTTGCTATCGCTTACTATTTAGACGAATATACATATAATCAAAATGGCACTTTCAATTGCAAGAAAAGTATTCATTTTCAGTTCTTATGCCATTGGCATCTGCTTAACAACAATAGACTGCATGACGTACTTAGACTACGTTCACGACACTTGATCTAGACATGATCAACGAGTGGGACGTTGGTCGTAATGAGCATTCTCTTTCCTCCGCCATTATTGCTTCGTCTGATAAAAAGTTTTCCGTGCTCTGCATAACATTGACATCAGTGCGTCACATTGCAAATATCCTGTATTTAGGACCTACTAAAGCTTCCCCAAGCACCTGCAAGCATCAGGAAGCTTAGGTACTGAAAAATTGACGGTAAAATATAAAAAGATAAATCTCGATGCTGCTTAAGTAAGCGGTAAGAATAACTGTTGTTGTTTTTGTTAATGTTATAGTGATCCGACATCTTACGCATTCCAACAATTAGAGATTATGAAACTGGAGGATATCATTCCATTAGGCGCGTCTTTATTTTTGCATTACTTGAATCGGAGGAGGCTCCCAAAGTCCATGGACAGGGCTTCCAACCTTTACTCTTCCGAAGTAAAGACGAGCTCAAGCAAATTGGATAAACTCTCGGCAACAATAAGGACTAAGCTTACGAAAGAAGTAATATAACTTTAGCGCTGTACTATAAAACTACGTAAATAGAATCAACATCAATAGAATCAAGTCTCTAAAAAAATTTAGAAAAGAAATTGTATGTGTCTGCGTGTGTGTGCGCGCGTGCGGACTTAAGCTATGGTGATATTCTCAATCCGATCTACCCTGAGGACATAGCGAATACATGTAGGATAGTCTTTACAAGCATATTATAACCTGCCATTTTTAATAGCGTCGGAGAAAATTCCCTCTGGTAAACAGAAAAGATAGAACAAATCCGACTTACCCAGTGTAATGCTTACTTAAACCAAAAGGGTTGACGCAATAACGGGTGTTAGAAAGACGACCTTTTACCGGTAAACTGAGATAATTTTTATTATAACAAACCTTGCCCAGAGCAGCACAGCATAAAACAAGGGCAAACCTTTGACTGCATTGTCCAGAACACCTTGCCCTAAATCATCAAATACTTTCCGTTGTGTAGCATACTTGTCTGTCGTACCCATAAGAACACCGTTTTCATCCTCCATAAACTCACTGTGAGACCTGGAGAATTAAATTTTTAAAAATTCAAAGACGAATTTTTACCAGTAAACATGTTATTTAGGTTAAAACTGCAATATAAGATCGACCAGAGAGGAGGCACTTTATTAAATAAAACAAATTTTGTTAACCACACATCATCGAAACAGACTCCCACAACAACTGCTACTGATTCACCACCCAAAAGGGTTCCAAAACAGTTGCTATAAATTCAACTAGAAACCTGGCGTTAGGGCTGTTACGCCTGATAAATATGTAGCACCCCTTATTAAGTAAAAAAGTGCCATACTTACCAGTATGAAAAGTCAAAGGAAAACTAAGAAAGAAAAAATTCTCAATTATTGTCGAGACCGTCATAAAAGTATAAAAATACAGGCTAATAAGTTTAAAATTAAATAAACAAGAAATTTACCACTACACTCTCCTTAAAAGTTACAAAAGCTACAAAGAAGTCTGTTACAAAAGTTACAAAAGTTACAAAAGTTACAAAGAAGTCTGCTACAAAAGAAAGTACTAAGCATTGGTATGAAATAAAGAGAGATACAGTAAATAAACTTCAATAAATAACATCTAACAATGCATCTAATATATTAGCTATAAAAATGCAAGGCGCATTGGAAAATAGTTAAAAATGATTTTAAAACAGTGCAATTACACAAAGAAAATTTAATTCTTACAAACGTACCTCCTTGGGCGGTGCCTCTGAAAAAAAAATTGAATTCATGTTCAAATGCTACAAATAACAGAAAAGCAACCAAAACCAGAAATCCATATCATACAAAATTAAGGTAGAAAAGACTATCCAGACATCATCTGCGCAGGAAGAATCATACTATATGCTCGTTGTTAGGGCTTAGTTCAGGTCATAAACCAAAACGAGTTGCGATTTCGTAGCTAAACAGAATGTCATGTATGTATGTATGTATGTATGTATGTATGTATGTATGTATGTATGTATGTATGTATGTATGTATGTATGTAT
>QQSS02178574.1:0-14636 GCA_003687565.2 Craspedacusta sowerbii
ATGTATGTATGTATGTATGTATGTATGTATGCATGTATGTATGTATGTATGTATGTATGTATGTATGCATGTATGTATGCATGTATGTATGCAGTGCGGGCTCCTTCAGCACGACCATCGCATAGATCGCTTAAGAACAATGCCTACCGGGCAATATTAGGAAAGAACCGTCAGGTGTAAACGAGCATCTTCTAAAAAATGACTTCATGGTCTCGTCCATGAACATTCGCGTTAGTTTCGACTTTGTAAGCTGGAAACGAAAACCAAACAGAACGGAATGAACGTAGATACGTCTTCTACAAAGATTCCACTTAAAAATGAACCCCCAACCAACTCAACACCGGGATACTTAGCAATGATTTTGGTAAGCATGTCGTCTTCATGCGAACGATGTTGTAAGTGCAAAGCAATACAAGACTGCCGGGGCTGTCTAGCCTACTGACTCAAGCGAGACATCGTGGGTGGCAAAGCTACATTGAATACATTGACATAAATTCAGTCTTAAAAGGGGGGAGGAGGATCGCAACAGTCAATCGGTATCGCCTTCAAAAATATCACACACAGGCTAGTTAACGTCCTCACGAAGCAGACGTCGCGATCCACAACAAGTAAGCCAGTTTCTAAGCGACGCAACTAAATGCGGAAGGCGCAGAACACAAGCAACGTAGAACCAGAGCAAAAAAACTTATCCCACAACTTTCTCACGAACTGCTATATGACCCGCCAAAGGGCTTACAACATATTCGAAGACTTTGTCGACAGATACTCCATGCACACGCGTGATCCACACAAATGTGCTTACTTATTTAAGCCAACCCTCTTTTCAGACATCTGAGTTACGAAAGAAACAGGGAACAATACATACCTTGCCCCCGTTCATGTATGAATACGTACTCTTGTGAATATTATGCAGGCATCTCTGCGTGGATGAAGAGTATAGACGACAGGATCTGCAGAGGGTAAAGGAAGAGCGGTATGGAAATAACATTACGGCCACGACAGAGATCATATCACGGTATTTCAAGAGCAACTGTTATGTGTGCGTGACCATGCCAACGTCAAAACACTTAAAACCACATCAAAGCCTGAGTTAAGCGCCTCCAGGTACAACTATCGTGACACGTTCACTAGAGCAGTTGAAAATTTGCATAAGTGATACAAGACGCTAACAAAGGGCTCAAATCTACGACAAAATCACACTGTCTGACGCTCTGAGCCTGGAGAGAAAACTCCGACGGGTTTCAAGAAGGCTTTAACTTTCACCAGATGGGCGATACATTTGTTGGCCTACTTTACAAGCACTCGAGTAGAAAAGTGGTACCTTGAACAAAATTGCTGTCATACGCAGTATTAACTAATGAGAAATTTGAAGTGTATCTAACGAAATGCACAACAACAGACAGACCACAAAAATGCTACGAATGCTTTCTTTTACTATGATTTATAGTAACACTTGGAAGACCATAATGTATTCTTGGTTTCCTGTTGGCCATCGTGTTTTGTTTGCGTTTCTTCTGTTTGTAATCGTAGGCCAAAGCCAGAAAAAAGCATGGTTTTGAATTCATAACGACTGCGAGTGAATATGTATGTCATACTTGCATCATACGAGCACGAAGGCAGGAACACATGCCTTGACATATAGACAAGAGCTAAAGTAACAATGGTCAAGATTTCGCCTAAACGCGATATACACTCTTCAAACCCCCCCCCCTCCCAACAAAAAACTGTAAACCTATCATATACACGCACCTGTCAGTGGAGTGGGTTGCGATATAAAAACCACGAGGGTCCCAACAGACGCCCTGCACATAATGCTTGTGGTCCGTGATGATTTTCTGGCTTTGGCCTACGATTACAAACAGAAGAAACGCAAACAAAACACGATGGCCGACAGGAAACCAAGAATAAATGATGGTCTTCCGAGTGCTAGTATAAATCACAGCAAAGGAAAGCATTCACAGCATTTTTGTGCGACGTTCTTGAGTCCAGAGGCAACACGAGTTGTGACTTCTAGCTATTCACTTGAATAATCATACATGGATGGCTACTGTCGTGGTATAGTCAAATGCCTCTGGAGCTAAATGTAAACACTCCTTACATGGTAATGTTGCTTCTTATGTATGTTTGGATCCTGGCCATGTGTGGTGATAAGATGGGTGCCGATGCTGTGGAATGATGCTGTGCGTCACTGGTGCAGTGAGTAATGTTGTACGTTTGAGGCTAGATCTATAACAGGGATAACGACGAATGGGGTCAAGCAAGCGTGCATTTAGCTTGCAACGTAGACAGGAAAACAGATTACCTTTATTTGCGTCCCACACAATTGCGCTGTTGTCAACAGAACCAGTAATGAGCTGTGAACTGTCTGGGGACCAGGCCAGGTCATAAATCCCTTCAATGTGACCCCTGAAAGAGACGTGAATGTTCCACCTTATAAAGTCCAAGTTAAGGAGAGCCAAATATTTAAGATTTTAGACGCAACACTCTCAAATGTGAATTCGCACAAGTATGTACTTTGCATGTGTGAGTGCATCCAAAATGGAAATAGAATTCACCTTAGCATTTTGAAAACTGCCCAAATTTCCTTATTCTCAACATCATCGCCAGCAAATATATCTGCTGCAGGTTTCTCACTGTCATTTAACCTCCAAAGGATTATTGCTCCATCTGCAGACAACAAACAGCATAATTATTCAACCATAAAGCAGGTATATGAAGTCTGCTGCACCACAACCTTTCTGTCTTTGTTTCCTTCATGAGAATTTGCCAACTAATAAAAAATATTTATTATTATTCTATATATACAGTATTGCGGACTGCAAATTAATACTAGTCCGCGTAATATTTGAATGGCATAGGTCATGGCTCCACAAGCTGATAGCATTTTCATGGACCACGGTCAAAGGGAGTACCTAATTTTGATGCTTTTCATAAGATTGCACTTGCCATCAGAGGCGATCCATCGCTTATTTGATTGTGTGTCAAGAACTACCATGAACAGGAGTCCCATAGCAACGTGGCTACTATGAGTTGCTAGCAGCTTGAACCACTTCATAAAGTGCATAACAGAGATAACTTCACGAGGTGCAACAAGGTAGGTTATCTTGGCTTTGTTTCTTCTTTGCAGTGTTTGTAAAAAAAGGCTTTTCAGTCTATAATCATACAATATGGATTACCCTGAACAGCGACAAGGCTATAACCACAAAGCCTGTATACAAAACAGGCAATTCTACATGAAACAATATGGCAACACTGTGAACCATAGGCTTGATGCCAAACAGAATGTCTCAAACTAAGAGATTCAATGACATGTGTGCACTTCACAAATCAGCCTTTCACCAGCCCACACCTAGGCTTTATTATTCTTTTAACCATTGCTGACCCAACCCTAACTATACCAAATGATCCTAAATTAACCATCAATTAAGAAGACTTAGAGCACAAATAACTTTGATGTTTCAGAACAGACTAGCCTAAGTTGCAGTACAAGTGCATACTGCATCAAAATATTGAATTTTCTGCAATTGAATGCTAGTTTGAACCTGTTGACAGAGACATTAAGGTCTAGGTTTCAATTCATTTTGCTTTCTCCAATATTCCTATTATGCTTCCCTTTTATACCAACTTTAAGTTTTTCATTATGTAGCTACATGTAAGCAATTGTTAGACCACCTGCAAGGGCTGGCTTTCTTTTAAGGAGTTCTCTTTAGTTGAGTATCTTCCGAAAAGCAGACGGTCCACGCAAAGTATAATTTCTGGCATTTACCATACAGACACAACTCAACATCCGGACAGTGATTGTAACGTATCTCTGTGTTGCTTCCTTCAGGCCATTAAAATGCAAAAGAATAACAACATATATGCTTACTTACAAAATCACACACATCAATAACCAAGGAAAAACTGATCAAGAGTATCATGCAAAAGCAAGCCTTCTGATTGACACATATGCAAACTTACCATCTCCAGCGGACGCAAGTGTCTTTCCTGAAAAGCAATAAAAAACTTGAAAATTTACCAGTTCCTCTATGCAGGGTTATCAGTATGCTCATGGAAACACAACCGTGGTTGCTAGCATGAAACATGGAACACCTACTGCGGAGACCCCAAAGCCTAGGGCACTGGTGACAACTACGCCACATTTTTTTGACTGGCGTACTAGTGAGCACACTAAAAGTTTTCCACTACTGCAAAGTTGTGGTGTGGCCCAGTAAACAGCCAGCACTAGAACCTGAAATGTAGAACACTATGGATTCTATGACAAGAGAGTGGCATTCTTTGGGACTGAAGGATCTGGCTGCTGAAGCACCATTAAATAATTGGCTCACATTAGAGATACAGCATTTCTTGAATGGAGTATTTCTTGTCAGTAAAGCAGCTTATGGCTACAGGGGTTATAAGCAATGGCTTGTGATACATGGAAGAAAAATTTATTTAAAATAAAAAAGTGAATTTAAGAATACATTTTAGATAGCATTAGTGGGTTAATACCACATAGCCTGTTGGTGCTCAATGACCATCAGGGCAGTGACCAGGTTGGGGATTAGCAGGGGCTAGGTTAGCAAACTGAGAGAGTTAACCACATTTTAGGCCTTCATCTGATTCGTTATACCAAATGACCAATTGTTTTCATTTTTCAAACACTTGCCACACATTGTAACGTGGCAGCACTATTTCATTAAATTCATGCAGCTTTTAGAGACAATTTATTACTTAGGCACACACGAGAAAATGTCTTTACAATGAAACTCTTAAATGATATCTCGATGCCATTAGCTCTAAGCAACCTTAAGGTATTTCACTAAGTACTAAAATTGAAACCATTTTGCAGATATGATTTTTAGCTCTTTCCCTTCAAAGCCCTTCTAGACAAGGTCTTTTTTCAACTTACCATCAGGTGAAAAGCGAACCACATTGACGGGCTTTGTATGCCTATCTAAGTTTGAAAGAAACTCTAAGCCAATATTTCCAGCTGAATCTTCTTTAACCAACCAAATCTAAATAAACAGGGTTACAAACAGCTAGTTTCCATAAGCAATTAAGAGAAAATAAGCATATCTTTAGTAGTAACAATAACTCACAATAAAGAAGGGTTCCACATTGAGCTTAATCAGAGTTAATTCCCAAGCAGAAAATTGCAAACAACAACAACAACCTTTTCTCACAAAAAGAAGGTTGTGTAATAGCAACATGTTCTTAGATAAAATAGATAGAAAAATCCTAGGCTTAAAATAATTAGACTACGTATACCACAAAGTTTGCAAATACAAAGGTGCAAAGGCTTTACTGATGAGAAAAAGTTATTAAAATAAAAACAGACACACAACAAAATCAAGAATTAAAGGATGTGACCATTCACTGTTTCAATGCCTACGTACCTTGATAGTGAAGTCACCTCCACATGATGCTAATTTCCATGAGTTTGGACAAAAATCAACACTAAAAACAGGCTCTTTTTGGTGCCACGATATTTCAGGTGTAAAGAGCTTCATGGCAGTAAGCTTGTAACAGATTCAACTAAAATTAAGGAATTAAGTCAATGTAAACCAAAAGAACAAACCTTATGCCAGGCATAGAAGAAATCAGGAGCATGAAAAATCATTACATAAGGAATTACATTGAAGCTAGGGTGAGTTTATTAAAGCTTCTTAGACAAAATTTTCGACTTCTTTCGTAAGGGGTATCACAACTCAACGAAGACGTCAATCGCGCATCCAGAACACATGTAAGCTGAAACAAGGCATGTCACTAGCGGAGTCAAGAAGTGGAATTACTTGATACCATAACAAACAGTTTCCATGTAGCCAAAATTACCAAACCGGCAAAATACGATCAACAGCAAAAGTCGGCGTCTCAATCAATCGAATTACCATTTGCCAAACTCCCGCCAAACAGCAAGGCGAACCACATGTAAGAATCTCGGAACCATCATCATCAACGCACTTGCTATGTTAGGGCACTTAATTTCCCCCAGGATTTTACGGGTCGAGTCATGTCGACTCATGTAGAACAATACTTTGCCGCCCTATCAAACCATTTGCCTCATTCCAAATAAGCAAACGTTAAGACGCATTCATCAGCGATATTTTGTGAATTCCCAGAAGAATATCTTCATAAATTGTGGGAAAAAACAAGACTTAGATTCGATTGTGCAGCACCTACTACTACCGGAGACGAGGTCTTCCTGCTCTTGAAGGAATAACTCTATTGCGGTTGCAAACGACAGCAGTGCTACGCGGTTTCCAAAATAAAAGAGCTGACTTTAAGTCTTGGTCTAAGTGGCTTTAGTGTGCTTCGCTTTATCGATCCGTTATGCCTTAGTAGATGCAGTTGCAAATTAGCACTACATATGCCCACGAGGAACCGAGACTTCTTTGCTGTAAATATTATAGGACGCTGTAGAACCGTTCCTATAGGCTTCCAAGCTATTACTGCGATGAAAATAACGGTCTTTAAAAATCCATACTAAGAGATAATGTTAAGCGATACCTAAGCAACAAGCTGCTCGTCAGTTACGAATTCAGAGATATAGCGACTGCTTTCCTAACTCTGTCGCCTCTAGTTATCACGTATGTTATGTCTTTCAAATCTCTAATATTCGTCTTAGTAACCACTTCAAATGGTGACTAGGATATTGTAGGTTAGGCCATTATACTGTGTTAGTCACAAGGCAAGGTCACAGCTTTTCAAGGAATTAAGCGATCACAGCCTCTGCAGCATTAGCTGATTTTTGTTCCACAGAGACTGACAGATATGATAGCCTAAGCATAAATAATGCAAGCTGTATCTTGACATGACCACTTAAAAGAACGACGAATGCATATCGCTGTAACCGGTGACGGTGCAAGCTTTGCAATCTGCCAGTCGGCTTTAAAAAAAACTTCTAGGAAAACGTTTTCATGGGACGATTTGCTTCAAGCGCTGCATTATTTGGCAAAAGTTGACAACATAGCTGATCGCAATCAATGCCATGAACTTTGAATCTCTGTAGTTTCACTGTTGTGTGGGTGAATTACATGTACCCTATATGAGCTTTTACAAACTAAATAACCTACCGATAATTAAACTTTCCCTAAAAAAAAAGCGTGTTTCCTTTAAAATAACGTCTGTGCGCTGCTTACTAAAACTTAACAATAATTGAATTATGAACTGAACTCAGCATTCAGAGTTATTGATAGCGTCAGGTGCTTTTACAAACTGGCGTTTACGCTGTATAAAACAAAGGGAACTATTTAAATTTTCTTGTTCACTAGTAACTGCAGCTGAAATACATGATCTAATTTCGGTATGAGCCTTGACCATCTGGCATCCACGGTGCCCAAGCATGGTTGCTTAACATGGAAGATTTTTCGATAAGATATAAATTAAAATTCCGCGTTAACATGTAATGTGGTCTCGTTAGGTTTTATCGTGACCTGCAGGTCATGTCACTCTTTGATCAGTTTTACACCAAAAAGTGCTTTGTTCTAATTTGATAAATGCTATTTTTTTGCGCCAATTAATTTAATCGAACCGCTATGAATTTCACTCCACCAATTCTAGTGCTGACTGAAGTGCAGATAGTGTAAACAAAAAACAAGATTGGGATCCACCTTTACGTTATTTCAACGCATGACATATCAGTCTGTTGCGTCTCATACGAATCCTACGATGCTTTACGTACGAATTTCTTCAAAATTATGCAAAATGGCACAACTTGCCTTATCCACCAAGTAGAGGGACTGGGCAAGTCGGGTATCAAAAGTTCAAGTCACCCTAGTTCCGGCAAAGGCATAAGTATCGCCTAAGAAAACTAAACAATTTTGCCTTTGGAGTCAGAAGCTTTAGCTGCAGTTGCAAATTTAATCGGTTGAAATAGCAGCCACTCTTGAGGTCAAGTTCCAACTTCTTTACCTAGGTGATAATCATTTTTAAACAAAATCCAGTGTTGTTCTTATTAAGACTTATTAAAAATAAGACTAGGTTGCTTCATTACGATGTTGCAAACAGAGTAAAATCAAGACATTTCTGATCTAGGTCCCTGGCACTTTTCCCGGCGTTCTGATCACGTCCCTGTGATCTTAAAGCCCGCTGATTTAGCCTTGTGAGGTCGCGATTTTTGAATACTTACTACGTTTTCGTGGCTTACAGAGGGTATTAGCCAGCCGCTTACACATTAGTTAACGCCAAATTGCGATTGGCCTGATACGAGGTCTTCTCGTAGTAATAAGGCTTACAAGATGGGGCCGGTCTGCTAGATTGTATTACGTGTAACATTAGCCTTCGGTGGAATTTTAATTAAGTACTTATTTTTTTAGATTTTTGCGAAGTCTAAATGTAACCATAAGCCCAATCCTAACCCTAAACATTATCTTTTGCATGACATGCTTGGGTAATACTCAAGAAAGTAACATTTTCTTTCAAATTAAAACAAATTTTATATATAATATGGAAACATTAACTAACAGTTAAAATAGCCGAAAGCGCAACTGCCACATAGACCTTAACTTTTCGAATTTATGTATGCATCCGCAGAACTTGGTTTTAGAGTAGAGGTACGTGGTAAATCTTCTTCTGTCCAACTTAACTTTTTCGTCCTAGAGTATTGCTTTGACAGTGATGTGGTGGTGGTAAATCTATGGTCGAGGCAAAATTAGAAAATGCAAACTCGTCGGGAAATAATGGTCTAGGTTGTCCTTTCTTTCTTTTCAAACAAAGAATATATCGTCGATATAACAGTACAAGCGTTAGGGTGACGTTTCAACGATATGCCGATAGCTATTACGTAATCTCGAATCAAACTTTCGCATAAAAGTGTTTGCGTATTTAAGAGCCAAGGGGGTGCCCATAGCTTTGCCAGCGTTTGATGAAACAAACGGTTGTCGAACAGCATGGTGTGACTATGCTGCACCGTGGCGTCAGTGGGTCTGAGGAACAGTTCAGATTGAATGAAGATCAATGGATTGCACGACTTCAAAGATTGCACTCTAGGGGCACGAACGCTCAAGTGACAGCCGTGGCCGAGACTTATGCTTCTTTATTTAATTATTTTAGTTGTTTTTAGTTTCCCTTTGCGTGTTTATGGTCTTCGGTCATTAGAATGCGTGCGCGTGCGTTTTTTCTTCCATCATCTCTAGTTTCAGTAGTGCTACCTTTCTAATAGTCATTGCTAATTACTTATACTTACCTTAGACCTTAGTCCTTCCCATGCTGTGAAGCATATAAGGCAACAATTACTTATACTACATATATATATATATACTTTGTATATATATATATAGTATGTTGGGAAGAATATCGGTTTGCTGCATTGGCACGCATTGTAAATAGATGCCTACTGCGCACTTCGAATCTTAAGTGGTGCTTTTAATTGTTTAAGCGGGACTCGTTGCTGGTCTAGCATGTCAGTCGGACTAAGAAAAATTTCATTCGCCAATTTTGATATCTTCAAGTTCTGTTGCCGTAATTTGCCGGGATATTAAGGTCATATTGCAATAAAGTTGGAAAACGTCAGGCAGATATACCGTTTATTTTATGCGCACATTTTGCATCAGCATTGGCCTTCAGAAGCTTGCTATATGATTGTGTGATCCTTTTTATCACAGATTTAGGCCTATTGCCATTCTTGTGGCTCCTTTGTTTTCCCCTGATTGCTAGAGGTTTATCATTGCAAGTTTGATGTGATTATGTCAGCCAGCTCATTTGGACGGCACACTGTTTTGTTTAGCATGACTTCTTCCATGCAGGGATTTGTTTTTGCAGAGCAGCAATCTTTTTTTCCTACCAGAATGACTTAAGTATCTAGTTTTGGTCAAAAGATAGAAGTCGCCGGTCTTAATGCTGCATTGCAGCAGTATGTTCACCAAAGCCTGTCCCTAGCTGGATTGATAGGTTTGTGTGCTAAGAAAACTTAAGAGAGTTCCACAACTCTGTCCGCTGGTATGTAAAGATACATGATTTTCGTTGCAAATGTTTATAAACTTCTGAGAAGTCAAATTAAAACAAAGTTGCCTGAAAGAAAACATATAAATGTCCCAATTTAATAAGTGAAAATTATCTTTTCTAATGTTCAAAAGGTATTTGACAATGTTAAGTTTTTGCATGGTTTGTGTGGCAAAGTCTATCCAAGTCCCTCTCAAGAATTTTGTCAAGCAGTAGGAAAGGGAATGTTTTCAAAGCATGTAGCTTTTCCTGCAATGCCATTTAAAAGGGACTAATGGATTTCTTAGATTTTCTGGAAAGGATTATATCTGAGTAAATGCCAGTGCTATCAACCCTATTTAGCAACAGTGGTGTGTTAAAAAAATTATTTGACCTTTAAATGCTGGGATGAATGTGTCTGTGCACAAACAGTTCCTGGCATTATGCTGCAATATGTTTTGACCTCATTTAATGCTTGTTGCATAAATGCTTTATGTTCATGATGGTCTCTGAAGTTAGGGCTGTCATAGCTTAGACATGGACCGGTGCCTGGAATGTAAAATCCTTGTTCATAGGCCCAAACCAATGTCTTGAAGACTTATTGATCTTTAACTTGCATCTAATGTAAAACTTTGATACCACAGAACGTGGTGATGGCTCGATTGAGGCTAAGAAAGTTAGGGTTACCACCTATGCCTAAGGTAAAACCTGGTTGTTTGTTGTAGTTCATACTTCACGACATTGATGTGTTGCTATGCATGCTGTGTCCTATGAGATTTTTTTTCATGTTCCTTTAAAAGCTGTTCAATGCAGGGTGGACTGGTGGTAATCATTTTGTGAAGAGTTTCAGAGTCTAAACTTGAGATTATTAAATAATTTGAGCTAGATTATATAGCCATCCTTCTTTATAGTGCTGGTTCGTAACCTGTAAATCGTTTGTTATGTACACCAAGACCGATTTCTTCAATTGTACAAGTGCTGGAGCTACTTCCTTGCCTTTCTACTGAAGCCTGTATGACTGCAGAAGCTGATCTTAATGGTTCTATGGTAGCAGCTCTGAGAGCTGTTTACGTGCTTGCTCTAATATGTGCTTTGGTCATGATATGTGACCACAGCAAGAGTTTTTTCATGAACTCCATAGTTTGTAATGCATAAAAGAATCATTTTGCTTAAACGTTTTCATAGTTATTGTAAGCTCAGGAGTCACAGGTTGCATCTTGACATAAACCGCTCTCACACTGGCCTTGCTCCACAGGTTGCCAGAATGCTTTCTGACTTCCAACTAACAAAGGCTTTGAACCACATATTTTGATTTTTGTGATGTTACAATTAGTGCATGTCTTTTAAAGCTATCAATATAGCTGGTGTGATCTTGATTCACATGCAGATCAAATGTTGCATGCTCACCATCATGACTCCTTAGTGCATGAATTTAGTAACTTGGCTTGACTTAGCATTCAATCAGACTTCCGTTTATGTAATATCGAAGCTTAAACTTACCTTGCTTTTATGTTCTCAAAAAGCCTTTGATATTGTTTAGGAGCTGTGTTTTTGAAGAATTTCATTTCCAAATGGTGTTTACATGTGCTTTTGCTATTAACGATGCTTGGAAATAAGACTGACACTTGACAATTCATGCATTTACTGCTCAGGAGTATATTTTAGTACATTGCTAAAGCAGTAAAATTTCTTGTAGGCTACTATGGCTGACAAAAAGGGCAAAAAGTCTGCTTCAGATATAACTGCTAAACCAGTTGAAAAGAAAGCTGATTTAGGACTTCTAGAGGAGGATGACGATTTTGAAGAATTTCCAGCTGAGGACTGGACTGAGCAGGATGAAAACCCTGATGATATACATGTTTGGGAGGATGATTGGGATGATGACAATGTAGAGGATGACTTTTCACAGCAATTGCGTGCTGAGTTAGAAAAACACGGACAAATAAAGAAAATGTGATGTATCAAGACGGTTTATTGTGTAACAAAGAAAGCTGGATTGATCTTTTGTTTTTTCCACTTCTTGTGCTGGATTGATATCCGTTTGCAATAGAAGTCTTTCCTTGAATAATTTCTATTCTTTTGTGCAGGAATTTACATTCAATGTCAAGTCCCAATCTCTCAGGGTTACCTTATGCAAAACCCATTTCATTTTCTGTGAGTAAGATGATATGCAAATTTTCTGTGCAATAAAACTGCTATTCGGATGTAGGATATCATTATATACATAAGTTTGCTTTATTATTTACATTTGTGTGTGGCACCTATACATGAATATGTGAAGCCTTTTGTTGTTTTCTTTTTTGCCAAATGATAATTGATGCAAAATAAAACTTGGTCCATGTTAGGTATATTCTATATTCATGAGTTGTTGGCTTGGTAGCTAAATGTGAACATATGTTTCTTCTTAATAGCAGTGTAACCAACACGATGGGATGTATTTGCAGGCTAATGATCTGGAAATTATCCCTTCTTGAACAGTTAACTTGAGGGTTAATGATTTTTTAGGGAATAAAGGGAATTAGGTATTGCTGACGAAGCTTAGTTTGTTCAGCTAGAATATTTTACAATAAGAATTACAAAGATTACTGTTTAGATAACATCATGCTTAAGGGCATGTTCAAGTCCTTCACTCTTAGGCATATGAATTTGAAAAGAATGGAGAAACCAATAACTACGTTGTAGAGTAAATAAACGGGAGCAGTTTTTCTGGCCTTACATTAGCAACAGGACAGGTAAAGTTTGACATAACCGCATGAGAATCTGTCAGAGTCGACAATGTAAATCTTTATTGTTTAGTCTGAGATTGTGTGCGGGCGAGGATTTAGGGCAGACTTCGTGGTCGTTCTCTCTGACCACGAGAGCTGTGCAGAATGCATGTAGATTGAAGAAAGCCTTATTACGCGATTACCTTTGTTCCGATGTCGCATTGTGCATAATGTAAGCGTTCTAGTCGGCTTTATTTTAACCCTTGACGAATCCAGGTATTATTTTCTTGCTTGGTGACAGGTGTATGACCGATTCCAGGCAACATAGCAAAAAATGTTGTCCCTGGTTAGCAGTTCCTAATCATGCCTGTTTACATAGGTGCTCGGACTAATGTTGCTTTGGCTTGTTATAGTTAGCTGTGCCAAATTGGGTTAGCGAAGTTACCTTGTATGTTTTTAAATAATTTAACATGACTTCATGCCTTATTGCACTTCTCTCGTAGCCTTGAGCTCGCAGAGGGCTCTTGTAGTTTGAGGAAAGTTTGTAATATGCCGAAACGCAAGGTAAATATGGCTTAAGAATAATCGTTATAATGGCTTCACGGTTGGCCGCTGATAAACTGCTGAGATTCGCAGACCGGAGACTGCGTGTATTTGTGGGTTTATGTTCTCCTATTTGCGTGCAGAGTAACAGCAATGTGGAGGGAAAAGATGGGGTAGCTTCTGAAAAACGTGCGAAGAAAGTTCGTGAACCTGCGAAAAAGGCGGCATTGGTAATATGATAGCTCCGATATGAGCTGTACTCTCTTTTTATTATCTCGGTTCATGTGACTTTTTCTTGCTTGCACCTTAATGCTATGTCGGGCTCCAAGTTTGGAGGTAGTATTACGGAAGTCTGTTTATGCCACGGCTATTTTGACTTTTCACGCCCCTGTTGCCAAGGTGACCAGGAGATGCTTTGGCTTTTCCTTTTAGAGGCTTTGATAACCATTTATGTTCCCGAGTTTGCCTTGGCCCGAAAACAAGCGGCCCGCGTGTGGGCGGTATTTGCGTTAAGTAATTGTATTACTCTAAGCGTCCTATGCCTGGACGTTCTTCTTTGCGCGTGCTCAGAGGTACTAATGGCGATTCCGGTATCGAATAGTCTTTCCCGAGAAAAACCCGGGAATGTTATGAAGAAGTGTCAGCGTTGTGTGTGTGTGTGTGTGTGTAGTATGCTCATGTCGTGCGTTTGATGTATGAATCGCTTAATTACCAACTCAATAATATTAAGAAGTCCAGCTTGCAGGTTTTTTTTTGCTCTCATTGAACCTCTGAAGTGGGAGCGATGATTGCCTGTGGCCATGTTAGGTGATTCAGCCAAGCACCCGGTTGGTGTCTGATTGCTTTCTTTGCTGTTGTAGAATGCAGAAGTACCTTCTAAGCTGTTGGCTCCTGATGAACTCTTCATAAAGACAACCACGCGAGATGGGAGGTAATCATACTGATACTCACGATTCATGAGCAGTTTCCTTTACATTCACTGAAGGTGTTTTATGATGATTTTTGTTGTTCCAGTGTCGAGATGGCAAATGCAATTTGGATAACCTGACTCGGTAGCGTATTTCCTTGCCGTCTTTGAAGGGTCGCTGCGATTTATTTGTTGTCCAGGAAGGTGGCTTCTTGCGATTGAATTTGCATTTCTCTAGCTGGTGTGCCTTTGGAGGAACTTAGTCTTTTGCGTAACGTTGTTTTAGACAAGCCAACCTTAAAATAGCGTCGTGGAATGTTGCAGGATTGCGTGCATGCGTTCAGGTAATTCCTATAAAACTCTCGTTTCGTGTTGTCCTCGTACGTGGCGGCTGCCTTGGTAAGATTTAAAACTATGTTTCGTGATTCGCGAAAACCATATATATATATATATGTATGTATGTAAGTTAGTATGTATGTATGTATGTATGTATGTATGTATGTAAGTTAGTATGTATGTATGTATGTATGTATGTATGTATGTATGTATGTATGTATGTATGTATGTATGTATGTATGTAT
>QQSS02178585.1:0-14635 GCA_003687565.2 Craspedacusta sowerbii
TATATATATATATATATATTTGTATACATATATGTATATATATATATATATTTGTATATTTATATATATATATACTGTTTCTCTACAATATACTATGCCTAATTAGTGATTTTTTTCACGAAGCATATGTAAGAATACGTCTATGTAGGACTATGGGCCTGATTAGTGGAAATTAATTTATTTGTTGTCGTTGTTGTTGTTGTTGTTGCTGTTGTTGATCAACTTCAGTTTTTACACTCTTGTTGCCTCTACATCCCTCGGTAAACGTAGTTTTAATTTCGTTATATGATTGGTGTTGAGGTGATATGGACCTATTTGTAAAGTATTAGGGAGATCTCCAACATGATTAGCTATGCTAAGAAGAGCTCTCGTTCCCATGCAGAATATATTTTGTTCAACTTTGTTGATGGGTATCTTGGGAAAATATATTCTTGTTATTATTGTTGTTGTTGTTGTTGTTGTTGTTGTTGTTGTTGATCTCTATTCAACGTGGACTCGTTTCACATGAACAACAGACGTCTTAGAGAGCTTAATGTCCCGAAAACTAACGCTGCTATTTACGGTGATAGATCTATATCCGCGTATCTTTGACAAAATGATAGACCAAAACCTAAGAATGGAAGTTAGCGTTAGTAGAACACGGCAGTACTAAAATATAAACTAGTGATGAAATAAAAGATCGATACATGTAAAGACACGCGCTTGCGGGGATACCCAGTTGAGGCCGGTCTATGATGGGATGAGATGATGAAACTACTGGGAGGGCGAGACAGGCAAAGGTAGCACAAGATCCACAAGCACGCCGGGTGTCATCGAGGCACGAATTACGGATAGATGTAAAAATGCGATCACCTACTATGAGCAAGTCCAAGTGTATGGGACGATACAACGAAACAAACTACATAGCGGCAAACGAAACAGATCTGCTGTCAAGGAGATAAACCTACCGCAGGGTGTCCAGTCAGTCCGCAATGTAGAATTTTTGTCGAAAATTAAGGTTTAAAATTAACGTTTGGCGGAAGTTGCCTTTCAAAAAAACGACAAAGTAATTTTTGATATTCCAATCTTATATCCAAATATATGGAAGCCCCGCCAGGATTCCTATGTCAGGATAACTGTTCGTATCTGGCATGGTTCCAAAAGGAATTGATTCAAAAAACTTACAAGGAAAAGTTCACAGGAATTACGCGTTTGTTGTTGCTGTTGTTGTTGTTGTTTTTATCGCTGTTGCTATTGTTTTTGCAGCGTCTTTTGATGTGGTTTTGTTGTTGCTGTTGTTGATGTTGTTCATGCAATATCAAATGTGTTGTCGTAGCTCGATTTTTCAAGTTGGTGCTGCCTTTGGCACTGGTAATTTAGCGTGTCTAAAAAACTCAGCGTGTTTTGGTGTTTTTGGTAGTTCCTGCCACTGCTGTTGTTGATGTTTATGTTGCGTTTGGTTTTGTTTTTCTTACCTTCGTCCTTTGCAGTGGTTCGTGCTATATATTGGCAGGAGTGTGTGCAATTTCTTGTACCTTTCCGTAACAATTGTAAGCTTGGTATATACCTCAATAGGGTCATCACCTTCTAGTAAGGAAGTTGTTATTTGACTACCATGTGCAATTTCTTGTACCTTTCCGTAACAACTGTAAGCTTGGTATATACTGCAATACAGTTATCACCTTCTAGTAAGCAGATATTTTTGAACTACCCATCCCGTGAATATTGTCAAGAGTCCTGGAAGCGAGCCTTACTCATCCAAACTATTAACTTTCACCTTCTGTCCTCAATCTAGTGGTGCGATCGAGGCAAGGGCAAGCCCTGGGCACCACGGAGTTGGCATTGGCACGCTAAGTTACAAGATCATCCAAGTGTGTCGCCAATAACCTGTGCAGTCCGTTTTTTACTACTACTGTAAACTCTGTCCAGCAGCATTTGCGCTCCAGGGAATGGCTCCATATTCAATTATCCTAGACCAGGAATCTCCCAACTACGGCCCGCGAGGCCTTTTACTCCGGCCCGCGGATGCCTTCCTCAACGTAAAGAAAAGTACGGAAGCTTATGATACGTTGAATGTCGCCCTTCTAAGAGGCGAACTAATATCAGGAATTTATGCTTTGGCTCGACAAACCCACATATTCGGGTCTTTATTGAGTGTCCAGACAAAAAATAATCTTGTTTTGATTCTGCTTTGTTTGACCTTAACACTTTATCCGGCTCGCAACCTGTAGTACGTCCGATAATGCAGCCCACCCCTGCCCTAGACCAGATGATTCTGGCATGTTTGCAAGACATCGCTCGAATCTGAAGTTGGGCCATGTACCATCGAACATCCTATCGAAAATGCTAGCCGACAAAACGCGGAGGAACTCTCTTCAGTCCGTAAAAGATGGAAATTTTTCTTATCTAGTCGTCTTTCACAGAATTTCATCTAACTATGGCACACCGTCCAGTCTTATTTTAATAACTTTTCTTGATCTTATTCATTACTATTTTTTTATTTTTCCTGGATTAGCTGCGACAATTAAGTTTGCTTCTGCTTGTTTAGCTTATTAGTACTACTTTTATCAAGTTAGTTTTCCCCTACACACGCATACACACCCACATACACACATACAGACACACACACACACACACACACACATACATGTATATATGCGTATGTATGTATTTACAAATGGATGTATATACATATGTTATTTATATTGGTTATTTATACTGGGTTAAATTGAGTTTTTTCTTCGTTATATTTTTAAATCTGCACTGGAATAGGTAGCATGCGACCATGTGTGGAATTCTAAGGTACAGCTAGTTAGCTAATCTAGCGACTGTCGGCTCCAAGTCCCTATAAGGGAGGAGGGTTGTGTACTCTAGGAAAGGTCTGTAAAATATCCGGTTTTAGCAATACCATGACAGCAATCCAAAGTCTGAATTGGTCTCAAGGCCTCCTTCAGTGATTTTATAAGCAAACATGGCTAATTTGAGAATCTGTATAAAGTTTTACGTTCAAGCAGCCGCCGTACTATGATGATTCCATAGAAAGGGCGATGTTGTAATTGAATCGATTGGCATATGTGCTTCTTTTTGCCAGCGTCAACTAACCATTGCAAATTTTGTCAAAGCCTAGATAAGACTGTGGCAAAATATTGCCCTAGAAAAATATTTTTACATTTGTTCCTTTGTCGTGCAGAATAGCGTTTTAAGAAAACCATTTTGATAACGTACAGTGCCTGCTGGTTGGAATCATATTCCAGTAAACCTTGCACCTGCATTGACAAGTAAAGAACTTAGCATATTTTTTTACTGCATAGCATATCTCGGTTACCAGCTCGTTATTTAAGAAGATAACTAGGCCTAACTGTAACTAATTCTTGCAATTACTCTAGAAATATTACGCATGTGCATATTTTTTAAAGTATGGCTAGCCTTAGTGTCGCAGGTTGATTCTACATAGACTGATAGAGAGTTTGAACCTTCAAGAGTTGCATTTTCATTAAATTATTAATTTTTAATTACTTGGTGTGGCCTTGAAAATCGAGAATAGACTTGTCCAATTATGAAATTAGGCTTGAGTTAGTTGACATCGGAAAATTGGAATTTTTAGCAAAACTACTTTGAAAAAAGTTCCTTAGCGATGATTTAACTGGCAGTTCATATTGATGCTGACGGATCCTTAAGATTTTGGCTAATTTTTTTTAAAATTTAAATTCTTGACCCATTTTTGTGAATTATTTTACCACTTTATCTTCTTCTGGGTATGAAAAGCCACCCAAAACCCCAGCGAGGTTGTAGATTTTAAAAAACATTTAGACATTTGGATTGCTCGCGTTTTTAAAAAGAACGTACAAATGCGTAGGCAGTATCCTCAGCTCGCAGTCAGCAAATTCTTCATGAGCGGCTCAAAAAGTAGTGATTACATGTACGTACACTCATCTTAATATATATTTAGCAAAAAATTTTACACAGGCAACGTTTATTTTTTCGAACTGGCCGAGTAGTATTCCACTTACAGTGAAGACTTTAATGGTGACAAACACAATTGTTTTTATTTAAAGGACGTGTTACAGATCACTATGATCGTGGAAATCTTCAATGTAGCCATGCTTTTGACATATTGTCGCATTCATTTCATATTGAATTGCAATGATGGTGTTGCTTCGTATGTGTCTTGCATTTGAGGAGAAAAATATATATGTTGTTGTTGTTGTTTTGCATGAACTCATTCATGTTTGCAAATTTTGAACGAAAACGACACACAAAATGAAGGCGCAGAAAAAAAATACGGCTAGAAATGATTCGTCGCAACGCATGTCAAAATATAATGAATCTTTAGAGTAAGTCTGCCCCACAACCTTTTCGTTTAAAATGATATAAAGGAACTTCCATCTTACCATGGTTTAGAGACAATCTATAGGCGCAAAACTAATCAAAGATTTTTGAGATTTCATTCTTCTTTGGAGATTTCAATATATAGATATGATATTACTGTATCATCAGCAAAATGCTGTGGAAAACCAGACGATAAACACCTATGAAAATGGCTATTGTAAACAAACAAACAAAAAACAGCAGGGGGCCTCGACCGGAACTATGGGGAACACCGAAGTCCATACAGCCAATCTCGGAAGCATCTTCATTATCAACTAAATGTTTCCGTCCAATAAGGTATAAAGAAAACAAAGAAAAGAAAACTCCACGAATACCTTATACATCAGGCATTTGTACGATAATTTTCATTCAATTTTCAATATCAAAAGCTTTTTACAAATCCAAAAACATTCTACACGCATATTCGCCGCGGTCTGGTATATCACTTGTTTTAATAACAGTGTTAGCTAAGGCGTGATTCGACGAATGTTGTTTACGGAATTGTTGATCATATATAATTTCAGAACATTCTAGAAGCTGTTATCTAGTAAGGTTAACTACCTTGGAGTACGTATTGACTCGACGCTAACCTGGAAGCCACACGTGAGAGAACTCGCGAAAAAAATTAAATAGAGCCGTAGCGATAATTTCAAACGTATATGCGACCTTCGACGCTTATGCAAGATCCAGAAAAGGGTCGTTCGAGTTATCACGAGCTCTGATTATTATGAAATAACGTCTCCCCTATTAACACAACTGAACATACTGAAATTAGAAGATTTAATTCTACTACATAGATATCTACTATTATACGACTGGAATAGGAGTGATTTACCCTCTTCTGTCCAAGGTCTCTTGTCCTTCGAAACCCACAATAGAATTACGTGAAATGTTGACCATAAGGCGCTCCACACACCTTATGTACGCACACTTACATACGGGAATAGATTGCTGCGTCACTCTGGGCCTGAGTTATCTAACAATATTCTTAACATGAATATTGACCTTAATCTCACGAAACCACAGCTCAAAAACATCTGCATGCATTGCTTACGGCAAAGTACTGAGGATGCAGAGAAGCGCCTGTTGGATTGACACTGCACCAATAAGAGCGTCTTATTATTGTCTATCTCTTTTTGTGTGAGTATACAAATATTTCTTTCACGGGCGTGGTATGTTTATTACTCTTTTTGATTATTACTACTACGACATTTACGTCATGAAACTCTTAGCATAAAAGTCATTAGGGGGACTCCTCGAATCTTATTAGCTTTGCTTTTGGGGAGCCCTCCCTCACATGTAGATGTTGTAATTCTATTTGAACACGTATTATTGTTATCTACAAGGGAAAATAAAATCTTGAATCTTGAATCTCTTATGGACGCGTCTACATCGCCTTCTCGATTATTTTGCTTAAATTGGATAGCAAGAAAAATAGGGTGATAGTTACAGCATTTTTCTGTGGGACTGGAATTGTTAACAGGTATACAGATTTTGCAAGCTTTAGTATATCCGGAAAAGTGCCTTTTTTGGAAGATTGATTAATAATAATTGAAATTGGTGCTGCCAATTAAGACTACCGATTTTTTAGAATCTTTGTAGGAATGCTATAGGGTCCAGATGATCTAGATACGTTCAAAGAGTTCATGATTTCCGCTATCTGGATTAAGACTACCGATGTTTTAGAATCTTTGTAGGAATGCTATAGGGTCCAGATGATCTAGATACTTTCAAAGAGTTCATGATTTCCGCTATCTGGATCGAGTCAGTTGGTTTCAGAAATAAAATTTTAGTAATGCGAGAAAGAATGTAAGTAATAAAACTTGCTTGCAAAGTTTTGTATTTCAGATTCAAGGGATCTCGCAACAGAAGGAAAATAAATATCAAAAGCATTAGGAATACT
Source organism: Craspedacusta sowerbii (assembly GCA_003687565.2). Classification (NCBI taxonomy): domain Eukaryota; kingdom Metazoa; phylum Cnidaria; class Hydrozoa; order Limnomedusae; family Olindiidae; genus Craspedacusta; species Craspedacusta sowerbii. Next base: position 6,251 of record QQSS02178585.1, read on the forward strand.
AAGGGGATTTGTTATCAAGTTTTTGTCATGGTTCAAGAACTTTGGTGGGGTAAATTATTTCTTCTTGTTTTTATTGATTTATGATTTAATGCCGTTCCATGCCTGCTTCATATTATTCTTTTTTTGTGTTTCCTAAAGTAATAATCATAGTAAGCAGCTTTACTTCTTATATAGTATTTCTCATCTATACTATATATAATTTACTATATGTAGCTACTTTATTACTTAAATGCTTTCTCGCATTACTAAAATTTATATATATACTACGATATACAATATAGCTTACGTAGATTAAGCAATTTTACTTATCATGCTTACGACAGAATTTTGCTGCTTCTTATATTTCGTTTTAAAATATACATTTTCCAGTGTTGATCGGTTCCTTTCATATAAGACTGTAGAAATTTATCTCCAACCTTCACTGACTCAAGAATGTCTTTTGTAATCCACGGTTTTTGTGGAAGACTAATTCCTGTTTTGGTTAATACCTGAAGGGGTGCCATTATGTTAAGGATATAATTAGAATCAGGGTGTCCTCTGTCACCAAACACGAGCTTAAAATCTATGCTAGGCACTTCCTTAATAATTCGTTTTGGTTTCATGTCTTGAACGGTCGACTGTATATTGGTTTCCTTATAGCTTTCGTAGCTATTAGGTTGTAAGAAGTCGTAACTGTGCGATGTGATCAGAAATCGAGCAAGTTAGGTTACCACTTAAGATGGCATAAATCTACCGTTTACCCCTCAGTAAGCACGCTGAGTGCACATATTTATTTACTCGTTATTGTTGTCATTATTCGTGGTGCTTATTTCTTCATTATCTCATTGATTGTTAAAGAATTGGTACTAATACGAAGGGGAGCTCTTCAATTCCAATCAGCATTTCCACGAAGAGCCCTCCTTCCCATCTGCATCGCATTTACAAATGTTTACGCTTTTGTCTTCTTGATGGGAAAAAGTAAATTCTTGAATTTTGAACCTTGAACCCTAAGCGCTACAATGCGATTGGTCTGATATGACGTCGTTTCGCGGAAGTTATACTTACAAGATGGCGACCGTTCTGCAGTCGCTCCTGCTAAAGAAGCATTCGCCGGCATGTTATTTATTTAATGGTTATTATTTTTTTTGTGGCTAAATATCCTTGAGTGCAGCCCCATGTTGACCTTTGCGGCATGTCGCAAGCTCAATCGTGGCTTGAGGAGTACATGGTAGCTTTAGGTGTGTTACTGTGTCGCACTTCATGTTGTCAGTAAAAATATTGTCTATCACTGTTTGAGGTCGCCGTGTTACTCGACTTGGCTGTATTATGAGTGGCTGAAAATTATGACTTGTAACTATATAACAAGAGCCGGATGTTACCAGTAGACGTATCGCAACTAAGTAAATTTTGGGTTAAAATCACGCATTATTGTCATCAATTGGTCTACTTTATTAAGTTTTACAAGAATTTTAAGTAAATACTCTTCAGAGAACTTTAGCAGTAGAAACACTTGGGTGTTTATATATGCAACCACAATTTCAATTTCTCTTCTTATTTTGAGATATTTCAATTACAGTTGTTAAAGGCAAAGGTCTGATTTTCACGTTATTCAAGACAAGCGCTTTAGTTAAGCAACTTCCATGTCACGTACGTCATCAAAGACTGGCCCGAGCAACTTCGGTACCAGACGATGCCCGACGTTGAATCGGCCTTTGGAACCGAGGTTGGCATCAATGCCTTGGACCACTTAAGGATTCTGTAAAGCAAGCATTCGAGTCACTTTTTTCTCGCTTGCCTACCAAGGTAGCGTTTCAGTGTTTAATGACAAGTAGCCTTCTCCCAGGGGATTTGGCTTTTGATCTCTTTTCCTGTAGAGGAAAAAGTCAGGAAAAAAACTTGTGTCAAGTTCCGTCTCTCAAGTGACATCACTGAACTTCATCAAAGAAAAGTTCTGTATAATTCATGTGTGTGTGCGTACGTGCCTGTACGTGTTTTTGTGTGTGCATTTGTGTGTGTGTGTGTGTGTGTGTTTGTGTATGTGTGTGTGTGTGATTGTGTGTGTAGGCGTTTTTGTCTGTATGTGTGTGTGTTTGTGTGTACTTGCCTTCTTGCGTTCGCTCTACCTACGGCTTTGTTATGGCAAAAGATTTTTTATTTGGAGCTGGTCTCGAGCCATAGTTTTCTAGGCCTCGAACCCAGCACTTGAGTCAAGTTCCAATTCTCACGTGGCATCACTGACCTTCATTAAAAAAATTTCCGTGTAACGAATGCATTTTATACTGAGAGCGCAAATGTGATATAAGGATACGTCGTTCTCAAAATTTATTTACCCGAGATCTCTTAAATTTGCTAAAGTAATAGATACTAGGGCCATACAACTTCCGCTTGAAAACATTGGAAGCTAAAATTACATATAAGGTAGGGATTAATTCCATGGCTCTGCATTTCTTCCTTCCGTTTTACTTGGAAGTCAATGACGACGTCATCTAAGTCAGAGTCACTCTGCTATTCCTGTTGACACTGTATGCAAAGAAAACAGAAACTATTACACTAGCTATGGAAAAATCAAATAGCTAGCCTTGCGTACGTTTCGTCCCAGCCAAGGGACTGGTATGAAACTATTGTTTGGATTCTTAACTGGCCAAGCAAAGGCTTGGAGTCCCTTTAGGAACTCGAAACCCGTCGAGACCTTAAGTGCACCGTCTCACGAGAACATAAGGTCTCAAGTGAACAGTTGCGCGAGATCATCACAGTTTTAGCAATTTGGAAAAATCACCGTAAATATTCGGAATGTGCGAATACCTAATAATGTTTTAGGGGGCTCTTCTACCCAAATTAGCTCTGCTAAGAAGAGCTCTCCTTCCCAATTAGCTATCCAATACGATTATCTTGCTGGCTATTTGGGAGAAATAAAATTTTTGTGTTGTTGTTGTTGTTGTTTTTGTTGTTTTTGCCTCCCTAGCAGATGGAATAAACCTCACCATCGCAAGGGCCTTCCAACATTAGTCATATCTGTAAGGGTGTAAGCCGATTCGTTCAAATAATGATCATTGCGTGCCAACTTGGAAGCTCTACAAACCTTTAAACGCACCACCTTGTAAGATTTCCTAAGAAGAGCCGTCCTTCCCATTGTGTGACATATTTTGATAACTCTTTTGTAAATTTCTATACGCACTTTTGGGAAAAGAGATTGTTGTTGTTGTCGTTGTTTTTGTTGTTGTTGTTGTTGTTGTTGTAAGTATGCTCGACCGTGCGGATATCACGGGAGAGCAGCGACCACTTAAAACTTCTTGGTACTGAAAGACCACCCGTAGTTGCGTCCATCAAACAATATTAACAATACCCCTCCATGCATACTTTTATGAATGCTAACAAAGGCAAGAATATTTAATAAAGAAATGCTCTTTTAAATCTTTAAATTAAATTGTTGATTTAAAAAAGTGACTCAATGATGATGGCGATGACGATGACGATGATGATGACGATGACGACGACGACGATGACGATGATGACGACCACGATGATGATGAAAATGACGACGACGATGATGACGGTTATGATTACTTCAATGACATTGGCGAGTACAGTGACGACGACTATGAAGACGACGACGACGACGACGACGATGAAGATGACGAAGACATGAAGATGATAATGACGTTCACGACGACGACGATCACAATGACGTTGGCATTGACGACACGAAAAAAAATGAGACATCTAAATCAAAAACTTACACGTCGGGCACGAGGCTTCTCAGTCCCTCCTCGGTGGCTTTGTCCACGTAACACTCCTCAATCGACATCTACTTGATTCGAAGCGCGTCTCATTTCTTCTCTCATACTGCAGCAAGCGAAGGGAAATTTTCCAGCAGTGTCGCTATGCGCACGCAAAATTATCGGCTGCAACCAGGTGCGAGAAACTCTATTTTCTTGTCAGTCACCAAACAAAGCACTAGCCGCCTCAGGGTTCCCTCAACAACAACAACAACAACAACAACAACAACAACAAAAACAACAACAAGAACAACAACAACAACAGCAAAAACAAAAACAGTTTATTTTCCCAATAATTACATCGTGTGTAAAAGATTTTCTAGCTCTAACACAAAAACCTTTCATGAATGCAAAAAATCGGATTAAGAGACATCCTCGTTAGCTGTGGCTAATATAATTGAGGATGCCACGTCATGTTCGTCTAAGAAATGCTTAAAAAGGCAAAAAAGGATAGTAGCATAAACATATCAGATTTTAAATACCCAAAATCGCGGCAGACACGTTCTATATTACTTGTAACAATAACAGAAACAGAAAAACAACAACAACAACAACCATGTCAATGACAACAACAAAACAAAGCGAACAGTGTCATGACACTGCAGCACAAAAGACTTCACAGGTGTTTCGGCCATTTAAGTGCTGGACTCCTCCATCTGACTGGCCCGTGCTGCACTAGGATAACTCCGATCAGCACCCCAACTGCTGTTAAATAGCTAACCACCCTAATCGACCAGTAAGGAATATCTAAACCGCAGTATGAGGACCCATCTTTCCCTGAGATTTATCGCCCGGACTTCCCTAAAAACACTCTTTTAGGTGTGTTCTCGTCAAGTCAAAACTACAACTATGTTTTATGGTGTACACCAACCTATAGACGAAGTCACAACAAGATGGCGGCGTTGGAATTCGCAAGTCTAAAGCTGGTTTCCCTGTTGCGCTGCATGACGTCATGCGTACTGGAGCGTGGCTGAACACCCCAACGGGAGAGGGCTCTACAGGGAAGGATGGCGAATAGCGCTCTCCTGCGCGACTATGTGACTTGGTTCCAGTCCATCTGCGACCATAACACGAGTTATTATATTCAAAACGAGGTTCATCGTACGAACAGAAGCTGCAATGTTTGTCGAAGTCTGTGGGGTTAAATTGTAACCTCGTTCTGAGACGAACATGGCGGTTAGATCACGAGAATGGCGAGAATTTCCGATTGTAACTTGTAATGTAAATGTAAGAGCATGTAGTGTTGGTTGGCTGGTTGGTGAAGAGCCAGGAGTTTTTTTTAACGGATGCGCAGTCCATCGATCGTTGGTGACAGCAAATGAGGCCAGTCGTCGGATATAGGTTGAGCCTCTCAAGGAGCTAAAACGCTCGATACGTGCCCTCAAAGGGAGGCTCGGACGACTGGTCGATGCTCCAACGATCGTGAAGCTGACATCGCACTGTCCCCTGTTACCAAGAGAAGCTCTTCTTGAAGAACTTCCCAGCGGACGAGGAAGTCTTACTGTGCTGGTTTGGTCTTATTAGGAGATTCGCTGCAGTGTACTTTGCCATCGTTGTTAACGAGCTGAAAGAAATAACAGTTCAAGTTCATCTTTACCGTAAGAAAATAATTTCAAACGCTTCTTTCCTGTATAAATTTGAACTGGTATGACATATCCTGGCTTATCTTTCTGTGAAGCAGTTAATTTTTTTCAAGAGTTTACGCGTAAGGCCATAACTTTTTAAAAGTTTTAAACAATGAATCTTGTTAATGGGATGCTGTGGCTGAGGCAGGAACGTTTGGGACGTTTTTCAACATTTAATTTACAATTTTAACCCTCTATGAAGCTTTTGCACCTGGTGTTACTGTAAAAGTACACCATAATATTGCATATATTGCACTTGAATAGAGTTGTCTACCTGTTGACGTCTACAACTAGCTACAACCAGAATTCTCTGTAGGTGGTGACCAGTCTGAGTTAGCTTCAAGGTCATGTATGTCTCCTACGTTTACAGGCGCTGGTGTGGATACTAGGATATTTGATAGCTAGTAGACAATAATACCAACTACTAAAGGGGCGGTTTTCGAAGTTTGGAGGTAAACCGGAGTGCCAAAGTGGACTACAAAAGGCAGTAGAATGATTGAGACTAGTCTCGATGCTTTCTCTCACACATGCTTTTTGTATAACTCTGGCCTCAGTCTGACGAAATCTCGAAAATCAGAGTTCAGCCAACATCCTTGACGACGCGTTTAAATGTTTAAAAGTAACCGCCTTGCTTCAGACACGCCACCTTCTGGAAGCAAAAGCAGGGGTCTAGATTTCTCAGCCTTCTTCTCCTCGTGGCCCAACGTTTTCTTAGACATGATCTGACGCAGCTGTCGTGGAATAGGTGAATAGCTCAGTCTCTGACTGGCCTCAAGTGTTGTTCTAAGTCTATTTCTAGATTTTGTCTTGGTTGAGGCTTCAATCGAGAAGGCTGATTCACACCGGTATGTACTTGTGCACCGAAGTAGATGTTTTACGGCCCTAAAAGCAAGAAATGGGTACTCCTTTGAGAAATGAATCCAGAACTTGGCCAAGTCTAGTTTGTCCCACAGTATCTTCTAAGCGCAGTCAGTTGAGAAACCTATTCACATACATAAAACCGACAAAAATAACCTCGGTACTTAGCTCATCTTTCACAAGGAAACGAGCGAGCGAGAAGATAGAGAAGGAAAGAGACAGAAAGTTAAGGAGATAGAATCTGATGGTTATTTTGAGTTTTTAGCGACGGCGTCAACCCTTAAAAATATACTGCCTCCTTCAATTTCCTTTGGAAATCAGTGGGCGCGTGATCTAAAACAAAGAGGCACGTTTTGGAGCCCACAAGATTGCAATCAACATCTTTTAAATGCATCCAATCATGGGAAAATGAGTATGAAGTACCAGATCTAAAGCGCTTAGGCAAGCAATCTTTTGAGTTAAATTAGAAAAGTCTTCTAGGGTGGCAAACGAGCGTTTTATTTTTGGGTCAAGACATCTAGAAGCTGGCATTCTAGGTCTGACGGTGGAGAAGCATCATTTTAGACTACATGTTCTACTGAAAATGGAACAACTATCCACATGTTTCTTTCTCTGGGACCGTTAGGGAAGTTCTCCTCAAACGTCTCTGAAGTTTGTGAGAGGTGACTGGAAACCAAATCATTTACTAAAGCCTCAGGTGCTGTCTCCAGGATGTCAGAGAGTAGGGGAATATATCCATTCTCTTTTCCTGAGTTCTTTGGCTCCGAAACCTTCTTTTTTTTTGAACTCGTGATGTTACTGCTTCTCCTAAGGACTGAACAACATGATGACTCAAAAATGCTACGATTACATACAAAAAAAAAATTTAAAAGAATTTTAGCCTGGCAGGGCCATCGCGGCCCGAAGGCGAAGTACTAAAAAGTTCTTGCAGCCCAACACTTCTCACTCGCGGCCCTTCGAGGGCCGCGGCCCTATGGTTTAGAAACCCTGGTCTATAATCTCGAAGCGACCCCGTCATCTTTCCATCAGCGTTGCAGAAAATGGTCTAATTGCCACGCCACATGAACGTCATTAAGGCTTAGAATCAGAAAGATTTAGAACAAAATCTTAATAACTTGAGCAGATTTTGTTTGGTTTTTGTTGTCATTGTTAAATGTGTAAAACTTGTCTCAATGATGTAAACATTTTCTCATTTTATGAGCAAAGAAATAATCATTCTTTGTTTTCTTATCGGACATGGCAAAATTTCAGCTCTGAATTTGAGGACAATCCTTTTCGTCAGTATTAACGTTTTTACATATAGGCCAGTTTAGAAGTGAGCGTTTTAATCGCTTTATTGTGATTATTTTAAAATAACTGGTAGGTGCAGTCTGTATCTGAAAAACTATCAGCATCTGACAAAATTGATGAAGAAAATTAGTCTGTGGTATTTGCTTTAAAATACATACATCGATCTTCCTTGCTTACAAACAAAGACGTACTTCAGTAAGTAAAAAGCTCACTTAGTAAAAGCCTAGGAAGAGATTTATTCATTAAGATCTAACCCAAAATGCGCAGTGAAGCCATATAGAAACCAGTCAAGCCATATAGAAACCAGTCAAGGAGGATTTGTTTGCAACATTTATCTGCAAACAATAAGCATGTTTTATCGCAATTCAGGAGAATTTAATTAATCTTCAGCAGCATTGCAGATTATAACAAGCATGCTACACCTTAATTGCGTATTTTAGAAACTTTAGCTGTGGCCATCAATCCCTTCTAAGAAGAGCAACTCACGTAGTTACATTAAACAGGGAAGATTTGCTTAAAAATAAACAAAAGGCGAGCCGAAAAAGGAGAAACTTGCATTTATCCTAACCTGGCATAGGAGCCTCGCTAGTATTCAAAAAGTGCTACATGCCACATATGACCACAATAAATAAGTACCCGGACTTTAGAAAAGTATTCCCAACTTCACCGATAGTTGCGTTTATGCGAACAAACAACATAAGAGATCGTCTGGTTCGGTCATCAAGCACAAACAAATATGGCAAATCGACTTCTTGTAATGTAAAGCGTGGAAACAGACTATAATCTATCTATCTATCTATCTATCTATCTATCTATCTATCTATCTATCTATCTATCTATCTATCTATCTATCTATC
>QQSS02178596.1:0-14635 GCA_003687565.2 Craspedacusta sowerbii
GCCTGCCCCCAAATCACTTGAGCATTGCCAGCTGCGCAGTACGCGGGAAGAATCCCTTGTAAATAATCAAAAATGGCATAAATAGATTGCATCAAATAAAGACTCATGAGATAAAATATGTATTATCTCATAATACCGCTCATCAATGTATTTATTGGAACAGGAGATATCCTATCCCAGACATCCCATCCAGACATTCTGCTTGCAGCTACGGTGCAAGTCACTTTATTTTCATTTTTATTTTTATTTTTTATCGTGTTGATCGCACTTGATGTCGCTACATTTCAGAGAATTTGGTCTATTATGAAAAAAGGGCTGTTCTTGTGCCAGAAATCCGCCTATGATAGAATGGGGGAGGCGCGGGGGGGGGAAGAGATTTATTCGCGTAAGTCACTTCCACTGTTTCTGCAGCAGGTATTTCTGCGCTTTAGGTAAAACTAAATATCTACCCCCGGGTAACTGTTAGGTGTTCTTGCCTCTCTGAGTCAGAATATACGTTTAAAAGATTGAATAATATTGACACAATCCTATATTTATATTGTATTAATATTCGTCTCTCATACATCTGCACGTAATATGTTGACCACATGTCTGTCAGTACAAACGCGAATTTTGATGATCTAGCTGGCAATAGCTTCAACATATGCAAAGAAAGGAATACATTTAAATTGTACGTACTGTTATCAAAGGTTACCTAATCAAATCTTTGTCAGCATTTCAACCGACTTGCATTGGTTATTCGGAATCTGAAAGCAGAAATTTGAAAAACTTTCAAATTACTTGTTTAATGTGGAGCCGCAGCTGAAACTATTGACTGGTTTTCAGAAGTCACAGGTTCTGTCACTCAAAATAACCTGTGCGATCTAAATGTCAAAACATCCAATTCAAAATCGACCTTCAAAAAGGAAATTGCGTCTTTATTTTTGTTCTCGTATATATAGCTTGTCTGCCCTCTTGTATTGCTTGAGATTTCTCTTGTTATGCTGTCTCTCTCTCTCTCTCTCTCTCTCTCTCTCTCTCTCTCTGTCTTTATTGAACGTGCTATCCAACACTGGTGTCGTCTTTGCGTTATTTGTTTTATATTTTTTGTTTCACTCTTGGATGGGTGTAGTTTTGGTTTTTTACCACAAGGTGATTTTTTGACTCTAAGTTGAATAATACTTATCAACTTAAGAGCGACTTTTTGAATATATGTTGCTTATGTTGTTTACACGATCTATATTTATATTTAAACTATTCTTAGTGTCGTACGTTTAATTTGGGTGATGGCTAACTTTTATGTCTGTGTTTTTTATGAATCGCAACTAACATACATTGACTTCGTTACTTAACCAACGTATGAACTTCACTAAACATTGCCTATTCTGTATGGTTATAAATAGAGCTAGTGATAGGGTGGCAGCCTCAAGCTGATTATCTTCGGCTAAAAGGACGCCTTCAACTTAATAAATGGGTAGCCCAAAATAAGTTCGCGTCACACGAGCTGATAATTTTTATTTTAACCATCTCTACTTAATTTTTGTGTGTATGTGAATGGTGCATTTATCTTAACTGTTGCCTTCTTTTTTACGCATTTATTAAAAGAATAGATTATTGTTGTTGTTGTTGTCGTAGAAGCATGTCATGTTCAGGAATTTCAAAAACTGGAAGGGCAAACCATTCTTGCGCTAAAACCCCGTTACGTGAATCGAACTGCGCTGAAACATGGCTGCGCTGAAATGTGGCTGCGCTGAAACGTGGTGCACGGATTCGCCTGTATACCAGCAGCGAGCGAGCGAAACGGCCACCCCGGTAATCAAACTGCACGTACAATATTTTGAACCGGATAATTGCGATGCGGTAATTGTTTGCGCACTAACAATTAGGTCGATGGCCCTGACGCACGTTTCGGGTCGCTTACAAAAAAAAAAGGTAATCGATGGCTCAAGCCGCGCAAAGACAAACCAAACGTATGTGAAAGCATTCAATTAAAACTTTTGCTCCGAAAGAACTGTTGTTCGATTTTCAATTCCGAGATCAAGGGTAGCCAACACAAAGCAAATGAAGTCTTAAAGTACATTGAGCGGAGGGAGCTGTAAGGTCCGGCTTGAAACCTTGGGTTCTCCGTTCTCTTAGTCCCTGAGTTAAAGTTGTTAAAAGTTATTCTTGTAAATTTTGTCTTGAAACATTGCGTAAATCATGATGCAACAGAGTAGTCACCTCTAGGGGTTCATAAATATTCAGAGCCCCTGTTGCCAATGGGTCAAACTATCTTTGACTATGGACCTAAATATGGTGCCGGTCGGATTGTATGTGAAAAGTGGAATGACTGTGTGATGGAAAGTGAATGAGAATGTGTAAAGAGCGTAATAGTTCCGGCGTGGTTGGAAGGTGTTTAAAGCCCCTGCCGCCCCGAAGACCGATCCTATTTTTGAAGTTTGTGCAATTTGGAAGCGATCTATGGTGACGACAGTACTTCATCGTCTTCATATTCGTATATATAAATAATTCGTATATATAATATATATATATATATATATACATATATATATATACATACATATACACGGGTGATTGAAAGGTTTGATTACTATCGAGAATCGAGTCAAGGGAGACACGCATTCGAGAGATGTAAGAAGATCTGTGAAAACTGCCGTCTCTTGCAAGCCGAAGCGACTCACCCCATGCCTCCAAAGCCGCTGCAAGGGTTGTCTGTCTGTAAGTGTACATTTTGAGTGCATTTAGAAGTGTTTCTATGAACTTGGGGGGACTGACCCGTAAGACAGGACGTGTGCGTGTTTGTGCCCGTGCATGCTTGCGGGATCGAGAGGGGGCAGGGTGTATAGTACACAGTGGCTAGTATTATTAGACGTACAAGTGGTCAATTCCATTCAGTCCCCTTAGCCAGTGTAGAAATTCTCAGTGGCACCCGGTCACGGCATACCGCAGAGCACGCAAGTTAGCCACCCAGTGATTTATGGCACTTGGTTCTACGCCCTAGGAGAGAGATGTAGTTCGACGTAGTTTTTCAATAAGTTTATCCATTTAGGCGAATAAAAACTGTCAATACAGCCTATCCTCCATGCCGTTTACATCTGTCTGCACGTCATGCTGAAGCTATGTGCATGGTTAGCTAGCAAAATCTGTCTTCCTTGAAGAAACCACGTATAGAGCAAATCACCGTTCGTCTTGGTTACCACGTGCGTATGACGTACTAAATGTGATTGCACAAACCTACGAGTGGAATGTGCCGCAGTTGCGCGGCGCTTCTTAAAATTCCGATCAGTGTTCAGATGCCCGAACTGGTGCTAACGACCGTTTATGGCGTCGACGCAGCAAGAGCTAATTCTACCCAATTAATGTAATAGCGAATAAGAAAAAAAAAACGTTTATTCATGTGTAGTCCTGGGAAACCTAATGTTCAAATGGGAACCGCGACATCACTCACGACGTGATTACAACACGCGTTGCCAAGCCGCAAATTCATCGACCTGCCTCCCATTCAATCATTCAGTGAACAAACAACGAATTCTACGTCTGCATTGAATTAGTATAGGTCAACATTTGAAAGTGGTAACAACTTATCTCTATTAGTTCGCGGCTTCATGCACTTCGCACACGAAGTTAAATGCAACAGAGCCTCAAATTTGCCATATATTAGAAAGTTCTCGGACACACATTTCCCAGACCAGAAGCGCGTGTTTCAGCGCAACAGCACGAAACATGATACACCTAACGCCATCCCACCAAAGGTCTTGGCACATTCAATTCCATTAGCTTTATCTGCTTTCGACAAAAGGGGGCGTTGCCGGAAAAATACATCAAGAGCCTTAATTTTTTTCTGACGACGTTGGTCCATAGACAAAGTGCAGTATCGGGGGTTTACAACCTGCCGAATTGGCGATTAAGAAACCCAGACGGCCTCGATAAACCAGGTGCGGAACTCGTTCATGCGTAATCAACCGTGACACAACCAGTATCTGTTCGTCACGCTCGAGTGAAGCGATCTGTGGCTCTACTTGCCATACAGAGGTCACATTTTACATAAATTTCGCACAGCGTGGAGGCTACTTTCCAAATTTATTCCAGATAACCACAAGCGCAGCGACCGTCTTCAGTTAAGCAGACAGTCAGTCAATAACTACCACCCAGCGCAGAGGCACACCGCTGTTGTGAACAATCGCCTTGCGCGCCAAAACAAACGTCAGGCACGAGCTAACGACCGCTTAGTCAAACACGAGCACGTGAACAAACTTTCCCCACATCTGTCCAATCGAGCCTTGAAACAAATACGAAAATCAACCCCTCCTACTCCCAAGATGGCGATTGAAGCAACTACCACGGATTTCGTACGCAACTTGGGCCCCAAAGTCTATGGACGGTTATTAAACCCTTTGGGACAGCAACAACAATGCAGGTTTAAGCACGCGCTCGTAAAGATAAGCCGATTCACATTAAGCAGAAGGACACGAAATAAAAATGAAAAAAAAAGAAAAAAAAATTAGGTTAGCAAGGGGTTGAGACGAGAGCAGAAAGCATCAGTAACAGGAAGTCGCTGAGTCAGCGCGCGCGATCTTTGAACTCTCAAGTTGCATTACAAAGTTACGCGACACTGCCCCAGATCGGCGTGCTTTGGCCCCCGAACCTACGTCGAAGTTCAACATTCGGATCGGTAGCCCAAGCACAACAGACGAAAGGCTGAGATCAGCCAAGCGATTTTCTTTTTGAGTAACACCGTAACGGCGGTCTCGTTTCAGTTGGACTGCAGAGGCGTTACTCTTCCGCTGTCGTCCCTGGCTCCACACGTTGAAGAGATCTTGATCGCAAAACATACCAGAAAATTCAAGACTAAAATCATCCCACGCTGAAGTTAGCTGCAAATAAACAGCCACCACGCAGTCTATTAGTCCACTAAAAATCATGTAATCTCAAAAAAATCTTTAATATCAAAATAACGTGGAAGTCTGATTTAACTGACACTAACACGTTTCATACCAGGCAAGAGCACAATGATACAAGAAGATGCGATGCCGGCAATTATTGCGCATGTGTAACTTGATATAACTTAATAACAACTACATACCACAAGGATCATGTCTTATTTAATTGCTAAACCAATAATAAAAACTATAAGAATAAGATATATACGAATACGAATAAGATATATGCGAATAATACGATTAAGTGTGCCATTTATCGCTGTGTGCTAACTATACGACATAATTCTCGGTCATGTGCAAGCATGTGTAATAGTTCGAACAGATGACGTGCAGTCACCATACATGGCGAAAACAAGAGCACTATCTTAGGAAATGGAGGCCGTAAAACAAAGTCATACGTTCAACGAATGCTGCGCATGGCTGTACGCTCGACGGTGTATGCAGGCTGCGGCAGAAATAAATCTCATGTAGGCTGGACAGAACGATATGACGATGGGACGCGCAAACGCCTGCAACGCTGGATGTGCTTGTCTGTACTTAGATGCAACACAATGCGAATGTAATTTACGGACCTGCGACAGGCATGCGGGAATGATCGGAACGATCGATTTAATACGGACGGACTTGACGAAAACGAACACAAGCTGACGGATGCTCGTGCCTGTAATTCTGTTCGAAGAAACGCGGGTTCAACAATTAACACTTAACATTCAAGATCAGAATGAACAAGCTTGGGAACATTGAAAAGCCTCCGCAAGAACATAGAACATGATACGGGGCCATGTTTTTCGGGGCAATTTTTTCGAACCAAGTTACCTCCGGAAGAAAATGCAGGCGCCGATTCGCCTGATAAACACACATGTCAACTGAAGGAACAAAATCATTTAAACAATAACGTCTTCGAGTGCGCCTTACGTCTAGGCTACGTCTTCATAGAAAGGATAAACTCGGGATCACAAGCATCGTCGCCGACGTATACTAGCTTCGAAATCGCCCAGATAACAACCTTAAACAAACACGCAGGTGTCACGGAAGTTTTCTGATTTGCTGGCTAAGCAATTGACGGGTGCACATCCGAAGTTTCACATGTTTTCAAGGCAGGCTAGCGAGCAACCTACCAGGGCAATGCTACCCGTAATGAACACGCGGGTTTTGAGGAAGTCCTTTCGCGACTCCGACACGGCATAGGCATATTGGATGGCCTCGCGTACACTAGACAGCGCAACCGTGTTCGGAGCAACGAACTGTGCATCCGCCGACTTACTTTCTCGTTCGGCGAGAATTCGCGCCCACGTGGCTTCATTTTGCTTAGCCCAACCCAAGCCCAGGGAATTTTCGCACACGAGATAACCGATCTCGTAGTTGGTAGTTGGCGCAGCGCCGAGCGGATCAACGGTATTCGGAGCGAACAGTACCAAGTCCCATCTCAGGAGCTGCAGCAAAGCCATCAGCACCGTTCCGTCCCGATTGCCAGTGACGTTAAAAATCAAGATATTTTGCTCTCGCTCACTGTGATCGCGTTGCTGATTGGCCCAGTCGACGAAAGCGCGCATGCTCGCTGGCGTATGAGCACCATCGATGTAAAACGTTATTCCCCGCTTCTCCAGAGTTTGCCAACGGCCCCGTAAATTTGCCTTGTTAATGCCGGCAATGAAAGCTTTCACCAGACTCAACTGCTCTAAGTTTTTTGCAGAGGAAAGCTCCGGATAATGGGCCTTGTACTCAGACAGCCAGATCTTGCACACGTGAGATGCGAGAACGGCGTTCTCTTTCCAGAATCGGTCCTTGATAGCCCCTTCAATGCTCTCCATTTCATCAGGCAAAGTAGCCAAAAAAAATGGAGCATTTTCCTCGCTGGCGATATTTCGAAATACGGTCAAAACACCACCTTCCTGTACACCAGAAACGATTGGCCGTCCTGTTTTTATGATGCCGCCCTTGTGCCAGGCTATGGCCTCTAGGGTATGTCCAAGTCTGTCTACATGGTCGTAGTCTATTTTAGTTATAGCGCAAACAACAGGATTCTCCAGTATATTAGTGGCATCGTACCTACCTCCAATGCCGACTTCAATTACCGCAACATCGACCTCCTTTTTGACAAAACAGTAGAGCGCCATTACGAACAACATAGGAAAACCCAGGAAGGTAAAATCTTCCAGCTCATTATCGCCGAAACTAGCAATTTTATCCCGACACTCAACAAAATAATTGCCGAATTCCTCCCGAGAAATCGGTTCACCGTCAATCCGAATTCTTTCTCGGTGCTCAATCAAATGCGGTGATATAAACGTGCCAGTGCGCATACCACATTGTCGTAGAATGCTTTCCACTAGGGTACACGTAGACCCCTTACCTTTTGTTCCTGCTACATGGACGCACCGCAAGCGAGCCATGTCTTGGGAGGTAACACCAACTCTACGGAGCATCTCCCGAGTGATAACCAGCTTGAAGGCTTCATCAGGTCGCTTGCCATGATGCCAAGTAGATATGGCATGAATAGCCTCGTGGTAGTTCTGCTCCGCTTGTGCAGACATTTCTACCTTAGCTATTTCCGCTGCGAATCTTTCCTGCTGCTGCAAATATACCAAAATTATTAAGAAATACGGCAACGCAACTCGGCGACAGATCAGCTCGCGTCCAAACAATGAAGGGTTTCAAAAGTTTGCACGCTAATTTTCCATTACTAGCCAAAGCTTCAGTACGTCCCGAGTTACGAATACTCACCGCTCGCATTGACTGTATTCGTGAGGGGTGTGGGGGTGTGGCGGAGGGAGAGAAGGTATTGGTAGTTCAGCTAAAGACCAATATCAAGGCGCTCCTCGCTTATACAGATAAGCTACAAAGACAACGATCTACAGCGCACCGCATGAACGGGTAAGGAAAGAAAACTCGGAAGCAGAAGCGATATCTTATGCTTAAAGCACTGCATCGTAATGGAGAACTGAAGGAAACGGGATATGGAACGAACAAACTCAGACAACGGCACAATATTCGCTTCACGGACGTCACACCTCGCTTCAACACTGTAACAGCAGGCCCGTCTGAAGTAAGCGAGCCTAGAGATCATAAACAAATCAGGTATTGCTTTGTTAGCCGTGGAACAACCCGCCACGCTTCTTGCTGCATGGGCAAGAAAGCTTAGAGACCTTACGCAATGCGCTGACCAGCGTAGACCACCATATGCATCTAAGTAAGTACGTATGCACGTATGTACGTATTACGTACGTGCGTATGCATGTGAAGCGTATGCACGTGCGTATGCATGCACAGAAAAGTGTTTAATGAAACTCTCCTTCCACCGTAGGCGAGTGGACGTGAAGCGATCTCCAGATATTTTCATCTTGATCACCGTGCATCAGTTTCCGTTCGCATGTGTTCGTCCTTCCACGTCCTTTTAGCAGCGTTCCAGCGGATCTAATTGTCTAGGCTGTGTCAGCAGAGGTAGCAAAAGCGCGGAGAAAACCAACAGCAGATACTACCGCATCGTACAACAAGAAAAACATTTAAAAATAATAATAAGACGCCTTAAACAGGAACTACAAGCAATTAATTACAAACCATCTGACACTGTAAATGCACCACTACAAACAACATTGAAAGACCAATATACATACAGACATATACATACATGATCTCGGCTGTGTCGAGAGAGGTAGCAAAATCGCGGAGAAAACCAACAGCAGATACTCACGCATCGTACACCAAGAAAAACATTTAAAAATAATAATAAGACGCCTAAAACAGGAACTTCAAGCCATTAATTACAAAACATCTGAAACTCTAAATGCACCACTGCAAACAACATTGAAAGACCAATATACATAAATACTATACATACATAATAGGCAGATTAAGGCGGCAACAAAATATCATTAACCGTTAACTGTCGCAGACACTAGCCAGACACAGAAACCTTCTAGCTTTCGCGAGCGGAAAGCGGTTCTCCGCACAGCCCAACCGCGACGAAATGTCACTATGACGCAGTGCAACCATTAGAAACAAATTCCTCCAAAGTTTCAGCCTCTCCTCCTGCGGTGAGAATTGACCGCAAGTAAACACTATGCAGAACAATCAGTTTATAAAGGTCATGTGGCTAATCGACCGGTAAACGCACGCGTCTGATTCGTCCGCGAAGCCTCTTATCTTAATTGGGTCCTTAAGCACAAACGTTATTGAGTCACATGGCGAAATAGTGTTGGACGCCCCTGTTTCTAGCAACTTTATTGCAACTGCCGCGCTAATCCGAGTAACGCGATTGGGACACGGAGATTCTGCGACCGTCACAATCAATTGAAAAGTTTGGAAAGTCCACGCATCGATTTGCATCCTGAACAACACTTGAATTTTCAAGAAGAACGAGCCAATTCTGCTTGCATGAACGCGAGCCTCCGCAACAATCATTAGAATGCTTTTTTCGTGTACCTTTTGATAACCAGATTCACATTTGAGACATCTGAGAAACCCCCCGTGGCGAATGAGGGCTGAACAAAAAAGGAACACATTGAAAGAAACAACCTTGGTGCAACGGCCCTATTTGGTAACAGGAAATGGTCGACGGAATGACTCGAAAGCTAGAGTGAAGTTCAACAACTGTGCCTTGCACCGACAGTCAACTCCACACGTCGTGGGCCCGTCGTGAAATCAAAGCTTTTAAGTTAAGATCGTTCTCACATGATCCTGCGGAAAGACCAGGAGCAGCTAAAGTAAAGCTCCAATGTGTTTTCTGCAAGAAAAGCTCTAAAGTTTCATTTGAAAAGGAAACGCAGTTCTCTCGTTAGCTCATTGATAAAATGCACTATGATTATACCGCAGAGCACAAACACAACAGTGGAAACTATCCGCCGTCAATTCTACTAGGTCAACGTTTGGCAAATCGCCTGATAGCAGTCTCGCTCTACGATGCCGGCTCTTGAGTGGCAGTCGGCCTCTCCGGGGATAGAGGAATTCTGTTTGTAACAAATGCAGCTTCTATGCACTCGTAGGAACTCTAATCCCAAGCACCACACAAAGCGGTGTAGTTACATGGGGTAATAGCAACAAAAATACAAAACGAAACGATAATTTCTACTTACTGTCCGCTACCATAGGCTTAAGACACACAGCAACCTGAGGCAGTTTCAAACGGCCCAGCTTACTCCCAAGAATAAATATACTCTTGATCACGTTCGACAATGCATTTTCTGAGTGCGACTTCATCCATTCATCGCCTGTGCATTTCAAAACCTCTGAATGCGGAGAAAAACTTTCGGCCACAAGTGCGGGCAGGCTTATCAATAATACACCACGCGCTGCGCGTGCTGTGTGGTTCGAAGGTATCACCTCATAAAAATTTTAAAACGACTTCGAAACAAACTGCGACCAAACCCGAAAGATTCGTTCGTGAGAGCCAGCTCAGCACAAAAAGATAATGAAGTGCCTCATGTTTAACAAGTAATACGAAGGACGAAACAGCTTAGCAAGCAAAGCACGGGCGAATTTCTTTTTTTCAATGAGTCTAGACAGCATTGATTAGACCAAACCTGTTGTCGCTCATCTTGCAAACGTTTCTTGAGCTCATTCGCAAAAAACGTATCTCAGCTGGCCACACTGAGTCATGATCATTTTTGGAGGCTGGTGTAGGTCGTCGCGTATAGCCCTTGGCAGTACACGAGTTTAAAGCACCAAGCAACTCGCCGATTACAGTAATTCACGGTTTCTCAATTTGTAGTACACTCGCTAAAATAAAAAGCACTCACAAAGTCAGCTCTTGAAATGACCAAGACCTTTATAAAACTATGATAGTGCTTTTACTATCCACGTTTTACCTTGGCCACCAAGTTTTCATTTATGTCCCGTAAGCACAGTCATCCTGGATTTAGAAACAAATTTTGAACAAAATTCCTGGTAATTTCGCATCTGGGACCAGATCCAGGCAGACTTCGAATGGCATGATCCTGGGGCGTGCGACCACCACGCTCACTTCGCACAAAAACTAGCAGATCACGTGGAGAGGCCAAACCAACGTGTTAGGAATGCATGCCACGAGTACGTGGAAAGGGAGAGTTTTTTTTCGAATAGGTATTTTGCGAACATAGGAAGCCACCCGCAGCGAAACTTCGACGCCACGAAGTGCACAGCAGCATTCTGAGCAATCTGTCGCATGCCTGTGGTGAGGTCATTGCACAATCCTGCACAAATGAACCAATTATAGAGGAATTTTAAATGCCTCGTTAAGGATGTTCTCGCGTCACCTGTTCTCTCGACTTGGACACAAGCAAGCAACTAGCAAAAAACAAAACAAACAAGAAAGACGCATTTATGTAATAGCGCTTCTAGTGATTATGGTGAGATACGTGAGACCTGGAGGCCTTAATGCAACCGGTGGGTGCGGCATTCTGGTATTTGTTTTAAGTACATTTGTCGACATAGCTGACTACGTTCAATATCACATTGTTCAACTTCAAACAAGGTTGATAATCATTTAATTTGAGTAAAAGGTGTAAAATTTTAAGTTTTATCAGTTTTCTTTTAAGGTTCAAGTTTGGTGAGTATAGAATCACGAAGTCGAAAACCACACAAAATCGTCTGTCGAACTCTACTGAATGGTGGTTTGGGAGCGGGTTACAGGGGTGTCAATGAACTATATAAAAGATCCCACATGCATCTACGAAAAAGGCATTGCCAAACTATCTGCAAAACTGCTTAAAAAAGTTGATTTAACCGGTCACTGACACTACCATTATTTTGAACTATTTGCATTGCGTGTGATTACACAACATAAGGACAACGTCAGACAGTCACACGCAAATCGCTCTGAAGCTTTTCGATAGCAATCTACAGGTACAAGAGCTAGCGAAGCTGAATTGCCCTGGAAGGCCACTGTTTTCAATGTTTACAGAATGTTTACAGTTTCCCACTGCACAGCCATTCATTCTTCCCCATGTCATGCTCGAGACACGCAAGAGCGAGTCTTAACTGAAATTACAAGATCAATCACCCGCTAAGGTAGGTTAATCGCCAACTTCGCCCTGGTGGATTAACTCGCAGCGCCGAGGGAACAGCTTCAGTTTTCAATGGCATCCCTAGATTGTGCCAATGGGACGTTACTCAACTTACTTCCTACAAGTACGGAATATAGCAACATACTTGCACGCATCGACTCAGTAAAAGAACAGCCTTGAAAGAATTTAAATTCATGTGCGATCTTGGATTTCATATTCTAACCAATGTTTAGGTCTTTTTAAAAATTGCACTTGAGTAATCGCTCCACCATGCCCTACCTGCGGTCCCTACTTGCAGCACTAAAAGCATCTTCGAAAATGTTGCAATATCAGCGAAGATTGACCTTCGTAACATGAGAATCAAGTTATCTGCATACTAACTGTTCGCGGTCCCTACTTGCAGCACTAAAAGCATCTTCGAAAATGTTGCAATATCTGCAAAGATTGACCTTCGTAACATGAGAATCAAGTTATCTGCATACTAACTGTTCTCGTGACCACGTTAGGCAAGAAAATTGTAGGAAAACGAAGGGGAAAAGTACAGCAGGTAGGACAATTGCAAGTAGAAATTTACAAGAAAGTGCCATGTCCATGTATATGCTTTGACCTTTTGAAGCAGATTCGGACTTTGCACCGGAAGTAAACAATGGCAATTGTTCTCTTATAGTACGTCGGCGATTGCTTGGTGCGTCACCAGGCGCTCGAGATGGAAGGGCTTTGTATTCAAGCAAGCAAACTACAGCCTTTGCAAGCACACTGAAAAAGATTATTCGTTATAACAGGCAAAGTCAAAAAAAAGTGGCTATACACATATGCACACCATAGCCTACCCACGCACGCACGCGCACACACACATACACACACACACACACACACACAGAGGACACCCACACCTAAATCCGATTGAAAATCCTAGCGAACACCTGAGAAAATATTAATCCCGTGCATGTTAAGAGGTCAGCCAGAATGTGTAACATCTACATTTGTAAGCAGTCCAGTTAAGTTGCCACCTTGATCGCCCAGCTACAGGTTTAAAAAACTTCTACGTTCGTCAACCAAGACCACTGTTCAAAACTCCTGCTTTGCGTATGCACAACGGCGTGAAATAAGTAGATAACAGCTTCTGCACAGTCCTTAAAGGTCCTCGCATTAATGGGATTTGAAAATACTAACGCCTTCAAGCCGTCTAAGCATCTTGCGTATTCAGGTGCCTGAACTCAATTACTTGATTGTGTTGCCTGAATATTCCAAAATCAAACCTATTTCGACTGACCCTCCTGGTAGGAGACTTCATGCGCCCAAAATCGCAAGATCTTGGGTCATAGGATTCGAGTACTCTTTTGCATCCACGAAGTCAAAGAGAGCCAGATGCAGTCAATTAATTCATGAAGTAAACCATTTAATCCCTCGATTGAGCTTTGTGTAGAAAGTATACTCCTTATCATGCTGATTGGTGATCGTCACAATAACAACCTACCTAGACGCAGAGCAAGTTCAGAAAAAAAGACAGACAGCAAACACTTACAAATCCACATAAGCTGCGAAAGCACGATCTAGTTTGGAAACTGCACAATTGTCAATAATCTCCCTATTGAAGCGTTGCAAACATCTTCGGGTGCTTTTGCAAAATACAAATACAGCCCTACTTACTTACTGCCAACTACTTACAAATAATTACAAATTTCAAATACGCGTCAATTGCATTGGCGCGTAGTTCATTCGAATACTTTCCTGCATTCGAACAAGCGTGGATAGCGTTCGAAACAGCAGTAAGGGGCCTGGAACGAGGGTTAGCATGCGAGCTAGAAGACTTGTTTACGCGCTTCCCAAGTGCGTGTGGTACTCAAATCCCTTTGTCCTCGACTCCGCGATACATGAGATTGGTGATCCTATCCAGCCGAGCTCTTTGCACCAAAGCAATTAGCAAACATGTAGGTAAATTCTTCATCTTGTTTTTCTGAACCTTGCTTGCAGAGAAACCTTTCTATTCTATTCTGAATATTGTAGAATAAAAATTATCTAACCTAGCAATGATATAGTCCTAAAATTGGCGACTTCAACCCGAGCCGAATTAAACATTTGTCTGGTCTTTTGCCTTAAGGTGTCATCCGTGCGAAAACGATTCTACGAAATTTGGTGCAGACCTTAAACGATTCCTTAGATACTTGAACGCAATGATGACATATTTTAAGAATCGACTATATCCACGTTTATATGCATACAGCTTGTTGAGCACTGCCTATCTGCTGCTCTATCTTGCTAATTCTCGACTAGCTTCTTGGCGCTTTAAAGCTAGCGCTAATTTTCGATTGCGACCATTCCTGATAGTACGACATCGCAAAATAATAATACTGTGCAGATTCCCATCCTTGTCGCTAACGTGGTCTTGTTTCAACATAGTCATACTAAAGCAGACTAAAAATGCAAGGAGTGGACAATAATATGGCTTCTCTTAATTGGCATGTTTTGGAGTTGTAAAACATGCCAAAAAAAACACAACATTTTCACCAACAATGGCTCTAACCATGCCCGAAAGAAACCCGCCAGTTTATCAGATATTATGAACATTCCAGATTTTACAACAAAAGTGATCCTGTCAGTCAATGGGCGTGCATCAGCTTATTAACGATCTATAGTTATTTTTAAGGAGAAAAAAAATTTGATCAGTCGCTAAATAAAAATATAATTTGACAGAATAATTAGACAGAAATACAGATAACTATATATATATATATA
>QQSS02178607.1:0-14634 GCA_003687565.2 Craspedacusta sowerbii
TGACGTTCTCTCTGGCTGTCTCACCCCCTGGCTCTCTGCCCCGCCGCCCCGTCCCTGCCCCGCTCCCCCCCTCCCTCCCTCCCTCCCTCCCTCCCTCCCTCCCTCCCTCCCTCCAGCCCTCCCTCCATTCAGCATGTTACTGTATTTAGATACGTTTCGAGTCTGCGATTAATTGGACAAATATTTATTGAATCTTGAATCCGTCTTGCATTATGCAGGCCAAAAATGCGCATATTCACGCTAGTCGTCAAAACGCGAGGGCATCGTGCGAGCGGCAGCTTTTAAAAGCCACTACATAATTCCAAGAAATCTTGTCGTCAAGCCCCAAGAACTCGCGATGCGGACGCCATTGCGCTTCCGAAAAAAAAAGATTACTCAGATAATTGTCTTGCTACAGTGAGATCCCAGGACACCATGAGTGCAACATATCAAGGTGGTGATTATTCAACAAATAGTGGTTAACTAGAAACACGAATGCGAAACAACGCGGTGTACCTCTTCTCTGAGCATGTCACCGAAGTGCTTGGCGGTGAGAGCGGCCGGAAAGAAGGTGTCAAGGATGGTGCTTGACAGACTCTGCACAGAAAATCGAGAAAGGAAGTCTCAAACTGCAAAATCGGTGCAACACGAATAGGTTCCTCTCCAACAAAATTTTGCCCCGCAACAAGGAATCAAACAATTTACTGCCTTCATAAACACAGATAGCGGTTAAAACGCTCTATTCTGTACCTAGGTATCTAAAACTAAGGCATGTTCTGTTAAGTCAGCCAAAGCACTACGGTGAATACAACGCACGTTTAAAGCAACTCCTTCTTTGCACAATATCCATAGGAACAAACACTGGGCAATATCACAGTTGAGCACCCAGGCAGTTAATCCCGTTGATCCCGTTAAGTCCGATACGTCCGTTAAGTCCGTGAAGTCCGTTAAGTCCGTTACATTTTTGGTCCGAATAACGTCTGTTACTTCTCTTCAGATTTGGCCGACTTAACGATTAACGGATTTAACTTGTAATAATTAAACGAAAAATTGGGAGCTACGTCCCCTACATTTAAAAGCGTTACATTTGTCCCACCTCCTCCCCCTGTTTTCGGCTGCTGCTGCTGCTGCTGCGTTGTTTTACACCCCCCCCCCCAAAAAAAAAAAAACGGAACAGAGTGGACTAGAATCTGATCTCTGATAGAATGCTGACTTTCTACGGTTGGCAGCACGACAAGGTCATTTGCTGACATTATTTAAAAATTTATATTAAGACCACTAACACACTTAAAGAAAAAAGCAGTATTCTGCAATAAAATGGGACAATTGATCAGAAGTGTTGCAAGGAAAATTTTCATACTCATTCTCCAAAGGTTCATCCTCCACAGCGGGGACCCTGACAGCCAAGGCTTGTTAGTGACATGGCTAGATAGGAGCTTCAAAGATGAACCTTTGTTGTGCAACCTTTGTATAAGCCAGTCCTGATGAACTTATTCATTACGTTAAACACAGCAACCCCTTCCAGCTCAGTAGCGGAAAGACTATTTCCTACTGGAAAGGAGATCCTTAGGGCCAGCAAATGTCAGCTATCGAACTCCATATCCGTAACCTATGCGTGTCTAATGGGCAACCTACTCTTTCTGAAACTGAAACAGCCCTCCCCCCCCCCTGCCATTACGTCAACTAGCATTTTAATTTTCTTTTTTAGCAGCTCTCTACAAGTAACGAGCATTTTTGACGTACAGGTTATCAAAGATTTAATTCAAACAAAGGCAGTCTTATGCTTCACCTAAAATAAAAATTTTTAACAAGATTTTTATAAAACTTTTTTTTTTTTCATATTGAATGATAGATCTTGAGAGGCTTACGTGGAGCATATTTTCATCAAAAAGGATGGTGTCTGGGCCTCAAAATCATCAAAATCGGCTAGCAGCTTACTGCAATTCGCAGCTAGTGTACCAAATTTAACAGTTCAGCATAAACTAAGTCACTTAAATCAACAATAAAACGGAGTAAGGGACCATTTTTAAGGGATCATTTTTTTAAAAAAAGGTGTAAGTAACGGACATAGAAAAGCAAGAAAACAAGGCTTAGCTTAAAAGGAAGGATAAAGATTAACGCATTACGGAAAATACTTTTCGAATAACGATGTCCAACTATGATACATAATTGATGTGTAATATTGCAGAGAAAAGTTTAGAAATTGCAATTAATACTCGAGCAGACCATTTGCGGACACTCGCAGAAGCTGCGCCGGTTCAATAGCAAACTCGAGCACAAAAACTTCATCTCGTCTTAAGCACCAAATCCTTCCCCTTAAACAAGATCTCTCGAAATCAGGCAAAATTTGCACATGTGGCGACAGAGGACTCATAGCAACAACAAACGCCCTCTACCCCCTGTGCATCAATATATCTGCCGCAAAAAAAAAAAAACCTGCTGGTTACGCTTAAAGAAATTCTCCACCGAAGCTAACTACAAACAAAACGCCACAATGCATGAAATCCAAACGAGCTCACTTGCTCAGTCAAATGACGATTTTAGATAATGCTCACAAGACTTTAGAGGAATAGAATCTGGAAGACAATCTATGACGTAAAACCGGAGGAGCATTCCGACAGTTAACGTCAACCTCATGCCAACTCGATACCTCACTAACCTCAACCTAGCTTCAAGTGTTGCCTGTTTTCATGCACGCAAAAATGGGCCTGAAAACTATCAGTGCAGATATAAAAGGATTTCTGGACAGCCTGGTGAATAGAGCATGGTGAAAGCAAAGGCGCACGGCAATGTTTTGCTTGAATGGCCACCAAAAGTTAGAGGCTTGCATCCATCGAGGTGAAAAAGGGCGCACCCCAAACCAAGTAAGGCAGTGTGTAGCAATCTGCAACAATACTCTAGCAGTAAAAAAAAACGGGTTTAGCCGACCCTGAACATGTCCAAACTACACTAAATACGCGCCGACCAACTAGGAGAACTTCCACGCGTCGGTCGGTGTGCAAGCAGGGTGTGTGACATATGTTTATGGCTACCTTGTTTTGGTGAATCCTACGAATTCCTACGAAGAGCTAACCAGCAACCGTACGACTTCGTCGTCAGCTGGGAACGCCTTCACGAAGAGCGTCTCCTGGTAACAGGGGACAGTGCGATGTCAGTTTCAAGATTGTGGGTACGCAAAGAGCTCTTTAGCTCTTCGAGAGGCTCAACCACCACCCGACGACTGGCTTCATTTGCTGTCACTGGCGATCGAAGGACTGCGCATCCGGGAATACTCCTACATAACACTTATAGCAATAGCAATATAAGAATAGCACTTCACCACTCACTAACACTTAATGCAAGCTGCCCAGTTACGAAGTGAATCTGACAAATCAAAAATAAACGAGAAGGTCGAAGTGGACCGTTAGAGCTCGTGAAGAGATAGGTAACTCACAAAAACCAACATGAAACCTATAATTGCTTCAGAGACAATAATAATTCGGACAACGCACAATTGCACAGCAGCCACAAAAAACGATCGCATGAACACCGGCTTTCTTTCTTCTAATTCTCGCTTTCCTAGCGATTTAAACAGCGCAACGACCAATCGACGCTGCTGACGCTTGATGGGCGGGTGGGTCAAGATTCAGCGGGGGTTTTATATAGCTAGTGCACACCAACCCTCCGCCCGTCTTGACACCGGCAGTCTTCAGGCTAGTCTAGACATCATCCCTTTCATTCCTTCGTCACCCCACCTCAAATCATGCTTTCGTTGCCTCTCGGCACCTTACTCCTGCACCCGTCACTTTGTCCACAAGCATGCAATCGTCATCCCAACCAGCACCCTACCAACACTCATTACGTCACTCCATGCTTGTATCAACGCCCCTCCCCTTCGATGCGTGCATTCGTCACCCCCAGCCCTATGAAAGCATTCATAACCCCACTCCATGCATATATTTTCTACCCCCTTCATGCGCGCAACCGTCAACCTACCCCGACGCATACATCTTCGCCCCACTCACCCTTCCCCATGCATGTATGCGTCGCCCCACCCTAACGCATAAGCTTGATAGTCATTTCCACAAAATAAAAAGCTCATTGAAATTCCAGCATGAAGTATCAACACCTACCATTCCAAGATTGGGTCCAGAGAGGCTTTGATTGCTACCATCGTGGTCAACTTTTTTGTTCTTCCTTCGTTGCTGCTTAGGCGAATCGACGACTGATCCTTGATCCCGCGGTTGAGCGGCCACCTTTACACCCACTAGTGGCCGATCTGCAGACCCATCGGCTTCATCAAAGCGTATTAAATTTGTCTGCGACTTATTACTGCTTGTCGAGGGCGAACTAGTCACAGGCTTTTCAGTCTGCTTCGTACGGTGTCGTCGGATCTCACGAGAAAGATTCTCCAGCTGCGGAGGCGAGAGTTCCCGGCGCATGGCATTGATTTCGAATTGCATTTCCTCTTGCTGCGCCAAGAACTGCTCGTTAGCCAAAGACCAAGTTTGCTTCAACTCTCTGTGATCCATTTTCTCCTGCTCCAATAACCTACAAACTAACAGTTAAAAACGTAAAGGTTTTACACTCACATGGCGCCAAGGCAATCTTTTTAAGCGTCACATCACACGCAAACATGATGGAAAGTGTCCTCGACATAAAATCAATATTCCACTTTGGAGACTGCACGAGCACGATATTATGCATCACTTAGTCAGCATGCCAAAACATTGCGGCTCGAGATTGCCTCCACGAACGATTTACGATCGTCCGAGTACACTTCGTGGCAAGTGCAAAACCGATGAAAACTTTCCAATCACCGAAATATCTTAAGCCTAAAAACATTTCATTAATATTCACAGTTAGAGATTGCGACTAGCACGTCAACCATACATGCCGGATACCAACCGTTGTGTAGCTCACGGCGTAGCTTGTCGCAGTCCTCTTGAAGGACTCCCTTCTGCGTGTTCAGGACGGCCACGTACATCTCCAAGTCGGTGCGAGAGGATCGCTCTGCATCAAGATAACTCTGGACTTCACGCACCTGCTCTTGTAACCTCTCATGACTAGCTCGTCTTTCGCTCTCCGATAATTCAGCTTGCGACACTTGGCCCTAAAGGTAATTAGTGGTGAACTGGATAAAGGACAAATATCTAGAAACACACATGAATAGCAAACGTCTCATACGAGGCAAGTCAAACATGCAAACTCATATAGAAGACAGTTTTTACGCCAATAAAAACGTTTTAGAACTCAACAATAGAACCAACGACTACTGCCACTTTTACGCCATGGGCTTATACACATATCGTCTGCACCACGACAGAGCCAGTCTACCTTTGATTCGGTAGCTTTGATTTTCTGATAAGCATCTTTCAACTTGGCTTTCAGAGAAGCAATCTCCTATATAACCAAGAATACGAACAATTCAAATTCAACACTACAAAAGGTAACAACCAGGTTATCAAGTTGTGGCTTTTAAGAAGTATTATACATGCCCAAACCTAATTGCTGGTTATAGTGCATCGCGGACGTATTGCATTGACAAGACTCTAGCTGCTCAAACTATAAGAATTCTGGAGCTACTGGTACTTACTTACTTACTGGGAAAGAAAAAATTGACATTATGGAGCATTAATCCTAAAATACTTAATAAAAAACTTCGCGCTGGAAAAGGGCAACTTAAGCGAACAGTTTATCACTAAATACATATGGATCAGGTCAATTCCAAACGGATCTCAACTAGATAACACTAACAGCAGCTCTTATAAGTCCAATTATAGAAGGATCCCACCAATTTCACGTCAAAAACAACAGATCGCGAACAAACTTGTCACACAACACACCTTTGAATAGAAATTGATAACAACATCACGTAACACTAACACATAACAGCATCCAGTAGCAATAATACACAAAACGATATTGCAAGCTTAAAGTTACCTGCTCTAAAGGGGAAACAACTTGCCTCCAAGCCTCCGCATTCTCCTGAGCCTGAATTTAAAAAAAATACGGTGTACCAAACAGGGCTATCACAAGCTATAGACCCTGAGCATGACAAGCAAAACCTAAGCATGAAGTGAAGATGGCCGTACTACCGGATTCAGGATTCAGCACTGGAAGTGCATTGAAGCACTTTATTGCCATTTACAAATTTCTTTTTATTTTCTGCATACTTGAAACCGAACTCCATAGGCGGGAAAAAGTTTTCAGCATGCAAAGCCAAACATTTTAAAAATATATTCCACATAGCTAGTAAACTTCCTTCTAAATGGGCTCTGGCAGCAAGCACAAACTCTCCTAAGGATTATTAACATAAGCCGAAATCTAAAAAGTCTATAGCTAAGGTCCCCCATTTGCTCCATAAACACCCTCAACATTTTAAAACCTCCCTTACTTGTGATTAGAACTAGCATCAACCTACTGCTGAAATAACAAGCCTTTTCTACAAAAAAGTACAAGACAAGAAGTAAAACACTACAGCTAGCAATTACATTACAAAAATAAGATGAAAATATGATAAAACATATTATCATACTAGTAAGCAATTAGATAGGGATCTTCAAAATTGCTCACCGCCTGCAAGTTATGCTCCAAAGGAGGATCACTACCTGTCGATTTACTACTGGACTTTTGAGGTGGCTGAGCAACAGGTCGCTTTGCAAAAGCACTTGAAACCATAGACATTAAACCATCTCCAGAGCTTTTATCATCATGCCTGGACTGATAAATTTCTCGCAGCTTTGCCTCAAGTTTAGAATTGGCTTGGAGAAGTTTATTTCTCTCCTCCTCAAACTCCTGAGCCATGCGATTCTGACTATCCTTTGATGCTTCTAAATAATAACATAAGAAAAAAAGCTAGCAGTTCGAACTCTTCCATGGCCTTTATTACCACAAATACGACTGTTATATTTTTTTAATTACGAATTAAATTCTGAGAATAGCAGGATTTCACAAAGAAATTTAACCTAAACAAGCCTTTTAAAAATTTAGCCTAAGTTAGTTAAATACGTATTAATCTATTCTTCCTTTCCTCTTTGTTATTCTAGCGACGGCAAGCTTATTGTTGTATTGGATACGGCTGGCCAGCTGGGCCAGGTACATTCAACAAGGGCTTACAGCTCTTGCTTCCAGACACAAACCGTCCAGCTTTACTCAGCCTTGGGCACAGGAGTCACTACATTAGCAAACTGGTGGAGCTGCTTTATCTACAACAATACACAACTATAGCCACTTACACCATCAGATGCTCAAAACCATGCTGTTTCATGAAGCAACAATGCAAACAAGACAATAAATTTTTGACATGGGTATGCAGTTGACAAACGGATGTAACTAATGCTCCTTATAATATTCATTAACAGTAACTGGGTCTACTTGGCAGTGCTCAACTAAGCATGATGAATGTGCTAACATCATAAAATTCGCCTAGGGCAAGTAGAGAAAGGTTAAGCAGATATGCAAGCATACAAGAACTGCCAGACTGGGTCTTAGAGCATCTGCGAAGATTGCACAGGACAGAATTGGTTATACTTGGTGCTTCGTTCCTTGTTCTTCTACATTGGATACCTTGAACAGCAGTAAAACTTACTACGACAAATGAACCATATTAATTGCACAGGAAGCAAACCCAAAATACCAATGATCTTACAAATAGGTTTGTTGAATAAAGAAACTTCAGTTGAGTTCGCAGGCTCAGGTGAATATCAGCCAATTTCCCAAATCCAGACTTACCTTGCCATATGTGCTGCAAAGACGCAAGTTCCTCTTGATGCTTTATCTTCAAATTTACAAACTCTTCATGCTTAGCCTCCTCTGACATTTTAGCAGCCATCTCAATAGCCTCAACATCTCCACCAACAGCAGCAAGCTTTCTTTCTAAATCTTCTATTTGCTTTACATACCCTTGAGATAGCGCTTTCTCGTTTTTGTATGAAACTGAATGGAAGGCAGACATGCAGAGGTAACATGCAGCGAAAATAGCTATATAACGACTAACATACAGGCATTTCTATGCTTAATTGAATTTAGCACAATATTAGTTAAGGCTTAGACCTTCGACATAAGTTTGTTATGGCAAGTGGAGAGCGCATTATGTCTATCAATTTTCCTATCTTGTTAAGGAGTACCGGAGCTTGGACAGAGTATTCACATCACGTATAACCTAAAATAAACCTATAATAAACTTACATGCTTTAACAGGTTCAGTGATAACACTGAGAATCTGCAGCCAGAATAAATTCTCCACAATCAATCTTATAACATGCAGCTTTTGCAATGTCAACAAAAGCTACAGATGGCGGTACATGTGTAAGTGGCAATTCCAGCCCAATGCCAACATATATCACTTCGTCTTTCGCAACAATCCATTTAAAAATAATTCGATAAATTGAAGTACATAGGATACATAACACACCCTCACAATCCAGGTACAACTGACGAAACTGAGCCCTCTTCTGCCCGAATTCCTTTTCCATAGCATCCTTTTCCACTTTAAGGGCTTCATATTTCTCTTGCCAATCTTCTACATAGGCCATTCCTACCACAAAATCTCAATAACATAATTTCATAGCTTCTAGTAAAAAATTATAACATCACATAGAAGAGGTAGAAATCAATATGAAGTCACAATAAAAAAACTAGCTTTCTTGTAATAGCAGTAATTAGAACCGGACATCAGTCTAATTGGCAGAAACCTTGGTAGAAACTAGCATAAGGACCATACAAACTTTAAAGAATAGATTTCTCAAAGCTTTGAAACTGCTTCTGCATAGAAAGTTATTAGATAGGAAAATTCTGCTTCTAGCCAACACAAGTATTGACAAGCCGAGGAAAAGGCTTACGAAAACAGAAAATGAAATACCGAAATGAAGCCAAATGAGCCTACCTGGCCGCATCGCTTACACCTCTCCCGCTATCTTATTCTCCATCAACATTTTTCAGCAAGATTTGATCAACCATGTCCTTGCATGAAATGAATGTCTACAAGGTAATTATGAACATCAACAACTTCTCTGCTACTAATACATTACGAAGCAAATGCAAATTCTCGATGGTCTCTTCTTCAGGAATTTATCTACCTGGAAACCACAAAGCTAAACAAAATGTTGCTGACTCTACTGATCATCGGCTCAAAACTTACTTAAAGGGCCAGTCTCAAAATAATGCAGTATACCAGCAAAACTATTAAACCTAACATACAGTGCACTTGCACCAAGCCCTTATTCTGGTGCCACTGGCTTCACATCGGAAGCAACCGCGCCAGGTCTAGCCCCTGAATAAGGAAACTACTAACCACTTTTGCCAAGAAAACGAAAAATTATTTCTGTGAGCGATTAAGTGCGGCCGACCTTACGATTCTTTAGTAACTGTTGACCCAAGCATAGGATCATTGCATACTAGTCAACAGCGGAAGCCAAAAAACTGGGTTCGGTTTAATGCGTGCATTGAGTTATTATATACATACGATTACCTCTATGGATTCATGTTACCGATAGTCCTAATTGCGATAATCTATAAGCAACAACAACAACCACAACAACAACAATAACAATAACAATAACGAAAAGGAACAACAACAACAAAAGCAACATCAACAACACCGCCACAACAATAACAATAACAACAGCATGCAACCGATACTAGATGACCGCAAAGATTTGAAACACCACGAAGGCTGAGAATCGACTGCAATATCCATGTATTTGGTCTTGTAAGATTAATTTATCCGCTTTTTTCAAATTTAAGTATTAAGTTAAGTTTCCCTTTCTTACTCCTGGGGCAAGAAAGAAAGAAGATCATCCGACGGACCAAAATTTTAAATAATCTGTTTGCACACACAGAACTATTGAATGTGAAAATCTGACAAGATTGAATAACATTAATCTTTCAGAAGTATTTCTATATAGAACAACTGTGTCGTTAGGTAAGTGCTGCAGAGCGCTTGCCAATAAATTATACCGAAAATCGTTAATAGACATTAAGACCAAGAAGGGGCCCATAATAGAAGCTTGGGACCACCAAAAGCCTTGCCTTGTAGATTTGTATTTGCGTTTTAAAGATCGACAAATTGCTTTCTTCATTTAAGTAATGGCCGAAACTGGCTTAATGAGACTAGACGAACTTCGAGGATTCTAGTTTATTTAGATATGCGTCCTTGTAAACATTCTAAAATGCCTTTTCCCAAAAATCCAAATACAAACGATAGGCGTATTCATCACTTTCTAATATATCATTTATCATAGCTACTAAGTTAGTTAGCACTTGGTTATGTGAGTAGTGCTTGCGAAAGCCAAATTGTAATAAATTATTGATGAAATGGTTTACACGTATTCATTTTGACCTCTCCATGGCTAAACTAATGTTTCATAGATAAGAGATAGATCGGGAGTTGCTTCGCAGTCACTTAGGGCTTAATTTCTGAACTGCTGTAACTTCAGCCAGTTTTGATTTAAAAGGAAGGCCGATTTTTGTCATAGCCACGGCGTCTGTCATTCATCGCCGATATGATGTCTTGCTAATAAAGATGGAATGGAGCTCCTCACATTCACCCATCAGCATTGCGGCATGATGCCATCTTTTGTGTTAAGTAAACTAGGCTTTATTAAAGACTAGCGAAACCACAAGCACATGGAGGAACCAGGTGAAGCATGAGTCGGCGGACAAACCTGTAATAACATTACAAATATACTTTGTTTTGCACACAGAAGTCTCCTACTTCAGACAATCTCGAACTTGGATTGTTGAGCTTTTGCTCAGCTTGTTTTAACTGGTTCTTTATCTGAGGAATTAATTAAAAATACTATGCAAAAAATGCTTGCTCACAAAATATTCTTCGCAAGCGTTACGTTCCTATAATTAGCTTGAAGAAAATCGGAACAAAAAATAGTGCTAAGCAAATCTTGCCCGGTACAGGTTCTAATGAAGTTGCTCAAGTGGTTTGTTTGAAAAAAGTCGGGGAAATTGTTAATCCCATCGCCACTTTCGATGGAGCTGTTTCAGATTTAATTAACAATCAATACATAAATAGGAATATATAGCAATAACAATAACAGCAGTAATAATAATAATATTGATGTTAATTCTTTTTGAAACATCACCATGTATTATTATACTTTGTCCGTTGACGACACTAGTGAACAAAAAAAATTTCAGTCTGCTACCTTAGAAAAAAACTGTCCGTCTGACTAATTCTGACATGCTAATTACACTGGTGTATTCAGAATATTTGTTTCTCGTCAGGTTTTTGAGTTATATCACTTTTACATTTTTTTGTAATAGCGCATGTTGTAGCGAGCTTTTATATTGCTTAATATTGTTGTACACTTGTTGTGCTGTGTACTTCACTTTCAGATGCTATGTTTGTTTTTTTATTTTAGATTGATCGCGTCACAAAGCTGAACAACAATTTCTCGTTTTCGTGATAGGCTAGTACAGCTTGCTTAATTTTATGACAAGAATGACAGTATCTGTTATTGTAGTGACATTAACAGTTAAGGAAAGAAGCGGACTGTGTGTATACTCCACGAGGCTTCTATGGCGGGTAATGCACTTTTCAACAAAGACAGATACAATCCGGTCAAATAAAGCTGACGGCTAGGCTAACTTTAGAAATTTTGTACTCAAACAAGCAACTTCTTTCTTAAAGGCGGACCAATCGCTACTCAAACAATACGCTTTGTACAGCATTGACTTGATTCAACATTCCTTGTACCGAACATCCGTATGACTCTTGAAGTGCAGTAGGAGACCAGTGTCCGTTGGCTTATGAAAAACAGATGTAGATCGTACCCACTTTGTCGGGTTTATCCATTCGCCACAGAATGAGACACCATTGTTCTGCTCCACTTCTGCTGTAAAGAACAGCGATGAATGAAGACCGTTAAGCTCACTAAGGAAATCCTTGGCCTCGATTTCGCTAGGCATTATTGTCAAGGTGTCATCGACAAAACGTTTGTAAAATTCGGGAAGTTTGCCTTGGTCGCGTAGCTTCTCCTCCAAGTGGCACATGATTGTGTTCGCCATCAGTGGGCCAAGCGGCGATCCCATGCTAACTCCATCCCGTTACAAGTACAAAACACCGTCAAAGGTAAAGAGTTGTTCCTTTACCGCTAGCTTGCGCAGGTCCACTCGAAAGATACAAAGTTTATGAGTTTTACTTAACCAATCGTCTTGAAAAGCTTTGTCAACAAGGATTTCTATCATCTCATTTACTGCTACATTCGTGAAAAGTGACGTGACATCGTACGACACTAGTATTTCACCTGGTTTCATAGCCTTTCCTGATAGTTCGGTCTCAATGAAATCAAGAATGTCTCTTATCACGTGCTCATTTGAAGCCAGCGGTTTCAACAACTTGTCTAGCCATTCCGCCAATTTGAAGTTGTATGTTCCAGTTTTTGGAAAGTATAGATCTCATGGCTAGACCCTTTTTTGGGGTCTTCGGCAGGCCACGGAGGTGTGCAAGACGAGCACCTTAACTAGAGACAAGCTTTTGTGACTGGTTTGGGCAAAGTCTTTATGACTTGAAAATGTGATTTGTTTCTCTCTAACAATGAATGTGTTTCCAATCTCTCTAACATTAATTTGTAAGAGCATTCTCGAATATTAATGAGCAGTATGAGTACGTGACAGATGAAGCTGCATCAGTATCAAATGAACACCACCCTCAATGGATGAATTGGAAGAAAGAACCAAAGAGGCTTTCGTGGATTGATTCCGATTTAAGGGTAGCGTAGAAAATCCAAGCCGACTATGCAGAATATTGTAACTAACTAGAGATCGAGAAACAGGTGTGTTCGCCTTACATAACAAGGCACCCAATACACGTTTAAAGAGTAACTGAAATTGGCTGAGTAAGGAAAAAACAGTTCTGGAGCTAATGTAACCTGAACGCACATGCCAAGCACAGCAGCCTACATGACGACATTATCGATGACCAAGAAAAGGTCGTCGCTCATACTAAGAAAATCACCCAGGAGCTTATAGCTAACTACAAACATGTTGAAGCAAAGCTGTGGTCGCAAGCCATCTGACTGTTACGTAGACTTCTCATCCAAGGACTCGTCTGAGCGCATACAACAAGTTCAACATGGATCACCTGAAAATAATTGCGTCAAGGTAATCAAGGCCAGTTCCGTGGCAAATCAAATATTAAATTTTTTGAGAAAGAGGATATAAGTAAACTACACCTAGATCAAGATACAAGTAGGCGGTGAAGACATGCTTCCTCCTGTGCTTCAGGACAGGCTGTAGGAAACTTTCTTAAGATAAAACCACCACTTTGTTATCAAGTATATTCCGACGTCCAAACAAGCATATGCGTGGTGCCCTTTTTGTGTGTGTTAACATGGGTTGTATCTTTTGTTACTGTGTTGGTATCGTAGAGTATTATTTACGAGCAAGACCAGGCGAACGTGGAGCGTTCTTTTTTTACTTTTGGTCTGAGATTTTAAAGAATTAGCTTGCTTCTCAGTGGGATGATGACTTGTAATATATGAGAAAATCACATGTGATGTCAGTGTAATTTTTGACTATGCGAGAGATGCGAAGAAACCATGAGAAAAACTTATTCTCGATGTTAGTAGCGTGTTAGAGAGAAAACTACGATAAATTGTATCTGAGCATTCTCCCCAATTGTAAGTGTATTGGCTACACGTGTAAGGTACCTTACACGTGTTTCAAATGCAAAGTGTGATGGAAACGCCTGAATCAATAAATGCGCTTGAAGAAGAATCAAACAAAGCAGCTGACAGGCAAAACTCGGGCGATGTTATTGCAAGGCTTGAGAAGTTCCATGCGCTGCCTCTCGCAGACAGACTACAATGCAGCCAGAAACGAATCCAGAAATTGGATAAATTATCTAGGGCTCAAAATGGAAAGCGGAATATCCTTAAAGGAGGCTGCCGACTAACTAAATGCTTAAATTAGACTAACGAATACTAACTCAACTTATTTATCTTCAAAGATTTCGTCGACAACCAAAACGCAATAACAAAAAACTAGCGCAAGCTTCAACAATTACGATCTTGGATGGCAGACTTCTGCGCAGTCTCCAAGAAATCAAATCGTAAAGAAAATTTCAAGAGCGAGCTCTGCCCTTCGTCTCTAGAAATCACTCTGACAGCTCTAGACGCAGTTTACTGGGATTGTCTTGGTTGCCGAGGCCGGGTTGGCGAAATCCAGCTGGCGTCTCATGTGTATCCCTTTATAAGAGCTGTCTCTATCATTGAAATCATGCAGCTGAATAAATTTTTGGCGACTTCTTTTCATTTCACTGGAACATTTCGGTTGAATTACATAAATAGTCCTTTGCCTTGGTAAAGCAGCGAGCATCCCGAGAACTTTTGAGGAACACATAGACACAGTACGGAGGGCAGCACTGGAGCTGGTGACGGAGGCGAGAATGTACAAGGAAAATTAATGAAAGCTGTTAAAAACATAGTTATGTTTAAGATAGTTGTCTTCCTTTCACACCAACGCGCTACCTTCAATAAAGGTTAACCAAAGTTCTAGCACTGCATGATTTAGTTCTAACACCTAGGTGCATATGGTTGCGTGGCAAGAAAGTTTCTATAACCTAATCCTTGAGATCAGCTGCGCGCGCGCATGAGTTTGTGCGCGTGTGTTCGTGTGTGTGCTAGCGGATATATATATATATATATATATATATATATA